>JACCGJ010000194.1:18999-36433 GCA_013407085.1 Atriophallophorus winterbourni | reverse complement strand
ACAAAATTCATTTTGATTAACCCTAATTTTTCTTTTTTGGTAGAGCAACAGACTTAGCCTAAGATTCCTTTAGTGGTGTCTCCGAAATCGTTGTGTTTATGTGAAGGTGTACATCACTGATCAATAACGTACACACATGATTTACCGATATTTGCTCCACACGTCGAAGTCTGAATTTGAAAATGGCCATTCTATTTTCTAATTTTGCTTCAAACGTATCGCAACCGTAGAAGGATTTAGCTCTGCAACGAACACCGGCAGCAGGCGCCTGAGACATTTTCATTATTCATTAATGCTATCGAATCAGGGGCTAAATTACGGTCACATGTACAATGTATTTTATCCATACACAGAAAACACTATGATTTTACTTGCCATGTGACTCACCGGTTGATCACACGGTGTGCACGTGACCTCGGGACAATTTTTTGTGTCGAGATTCGTTCTATCAGCTGGGCCGGACGTGACCACTGTTGCGTTCGCCGGATTCAGACTATTGGCACTGAGGTCAAGTTGGTTTCATGTCTCTGTCACAGCTTGATCGATCGATTTTTGTCCGCATGTTTGATCTCGTGATGGCGGTCAAACATGTTAATAGCCCGAAGTGGATTGTTCGGCTGAGTGGTGGCCGTTTGGTCGACCGTTCGATGTGGCTGCTTTGGAACACGCGATTTCGTCATTTAATAAATAATCCACTATGTCCTGTAACCACACAATGTAGAATACAGAAACAAGTAAGAAAATGGGTAGCTAGACGCTATTTTTGCATTGAAAGAATAATAGGTAGAATAGGTAGCGATTGGAAAATGTATGCACACGTGAGCAAATTAAGATATTTACGCCGTTTTGGCAACTTTGTTGTTAATCAATTGACAAGGGCAAAACGAATAAATGCCGTTAGATATGATTGAAATGAACTCAGAACTCTTGGACTGGGTAAATTCGAGAAGATTCGGTAATGCTATGAACACAAGTGTCAGAGCAAAAAAAATGCTGCCGCTCAGCCGTTGATATTTGACGGATTCGACGTTGTGACCTGTGTCTAGAAAATTTTCAGCAATGTAGTATTCCATATCAGTGAATGATATTCACTGAAAATGCAAGGTTGTTTTTCGATTCGTTTTCTATGTTCGTTGATTTAAGTGAAAGTTCTCTAGACGGTTGCTTAATGTAAATACCGGGACAAACTTTACTTTTGCTATTGCACATACCTAAAAGTGTGTGAGAATTGAGTGGCAGCGATATAAACCATAGCGTTTTCCTATATCAAGTGATATTTAGTGCATGTTTTGTTCCAGAATTGACCTTTTCTTCCGCGGCGCACTTCACATATGATAGAGAGACTATAAATGGACATATTCTATTTCTTTCGTACCACTGTGGGATAAAATTAGTGCGAACACCTTGTTCAGTCACATGCGCACAAACACGTGGAAATGGGGTTTACACCCATGATTATGGACGAAAACCCGAGTAAGTAACATTTCATTACATGTCGCAAAGGACGATCTCTTTGTTGGTAAGCACACGATGACGTAATCTGGTTCTTGATTAAGATTGTCATGATAACATGAATATCTGTCACAGAGAGAACGGTTCAAGAACCTGTTGTCTGTCTCCTCATCAGCATTCGAATTAATAAATCACAGCGAAATATTAGATCGACCGAAAGGAGCAGTATCAGAGTGTACCCAGTTTGATTTTTAGATATATATATGTAATTAAAGTATGTGGTGAAGCACAAGTTCTTCTCTATTTGTCAGCTCACAATGCAATATGTTCTTTTAATCAAGCCATCTTGAGTGAACAAATAGTGCGAGTTGGTGGAATACAACTTGTAAACCATCGTAAGGGTATTGCAAAGATTTCATTTGCAGATTGCGAAATGCTTCTGTATTTTATTTTCAGTTAGTTAAAACACCGAATTTCTTTTTTATGTTCATCATGGGTTATAGTTTACTTAAATCGACAACCCATTCTGAAACAACGAGTCGGCTTGCCCGGGCCACAACTTTCGGAACGCTGTTGCAGTTCATATTTAGTAGTTGTCTGTAAACAAAAACAAACAATTTACAAACAACGAAATATAGCTACATTAAATAATTGTCATTTTTTGAATAGTATTTCTCCGTTTCAATCGTTACAAATGATCGTGAATTTGCGCAACTCCAATTGGCTAATAGAACTCAAGAGTGTAATGTTTGCGATGAAATCTAGCTGGCGTGTTACTCATCATTGTTACTATATGTTACATGCAGCTGTCTTAAATATGAATATTAAATTCAAACTGATGGAATATTGTTTTACAACAGTTTGAAATTGTTGTCCGGATGGCGATTATATCTGTGAGGCATTAAGTATTACATTCTGCAGATGATGGAATTATTTCCACTAAAGTGTTTCGAGTTATACCTGAAGCAATAATGTATACCAGATAAACATATTCACATTGCCGGGTCTAGAAACGTATTTAAATTAATCTCCTACGGAGGTTAGGAAATTGGTCCATTCCTGATATTTTACTGATCACCTGATCAATTTTGTCATCCATTTGAGTGTTTGCGTCACCCAGTTTTAACGTTCTATTGGTCGACGAGAGCCAATGAAATTCGAGATTGCAAATAAGTGGTGTTATCCTGCAAAGTGATTGGCTTTTTAGCTTCTCGTTATTCCATTGGGCAAAAATAAGTATATCTTTCAATGTGCTTTGTGAGTTTATTCAAATTACTGGGAATTCGCTACGAGAATCCTGTGAATTATTTAATTTGTCAATCGACATTATAACATTCATCTGCATTTGGAAACAAGACTATGATGCTTTGGATTCTGATGTTCATCAGTGTGATCCCCCAAATTGTTGGAGAATCGGAAGCAGTGCCAGGACAAACGGATGTGAACCATCATCTTTTGCAAAGCCGAGGCAATGATCAAGATTATTCAGAATTTGAAGGATCAATATATGAAGTTTATCCCGATGGACCTGAGGATTCTCACCATATGGACTCAGAAAATGTCAAGTTTCCGAATTACTACCTGCCGACACGCATACGTTTCTTCAAACAGTGGGATGCAGAAAATTGGTGGAAATGGGATCAGCTTTAGACATGTTAGTGATCAATATTATTAGTTTGAAAATATATTTTATTTGACATAAAATTAACTGTGTTCTTTCACAAGAGATACGTTTTCAGAGACGAGCTAGTGCTAGTTGATGTTCTAATATGGATGGAAATTGTCTATAAGGTCATATAAAATCAAAAATCAGAATCAGGATGGACTTACAGGCAATTTCGTACGTGCACATGGAAACGAGCACCTCCACAAAAAAATCCTACTTTTCAATGTTACTGCAAGTTCAGTTATAACGATTACCATATGCTGCGGTTGCGAAAATTGTATCTTCTCTTGTGACTTAATTTTGAGATTTGTTTCCTTATAAAACGAGATAAGCACAGCACCCAGAAATACCATGAATATTCAGTTCTTCTAGTGAGATATCTGGGTTGAAGTGTTTCGTAAATTTATCCAAAGTGAGGAATGAATCTAGATTTGTTTTAAAACCACATATTAAGGAACAATCTCTTATGTATTTAGCATACTTATTTACGTAGACTTTTCTTGTTAACTTTCGTGCAGAATCTAGGTTGATCCAATTTAATAACTTGAGTTCATACATATTAACTAGAAGCGCGAGCGAATAGTTGAGCTCATATCTAAATAATCAGAAGTTATTATTCTAAAAACGGCAAAGTTAGTGTTTAATTCCACAGAACCAAAATGGGTATAGCATGACATGCTTACAACTTTCTCTATATGTTCGATACGATATATTTTCAATGATTAATTTGGTAGAAGTATGCTTTAATGTTCCCAAATCGATGCCATCGGTTTTGTTTATGCTGCCATATAATATATTATATAACAGTAATCACAATGAGGTATCGTGAAAAGATTATAAAGTTCTAGCTTGCAGTGTGGAAGATAAAGAACTTATGAATCATATTTACACTCCGCTTTGCCTTTAGGACCACGTGATGTATATGTAAGTGATGCAGAATATCACGTGTGCAGTCAATAATTTGAACATGCTTAGTAGTAAGAAGGATTGACCTTTAAGCTGTTGAAAATCTGATAGGCATAAACTTAGATTTATTTACAGAGAAAGAGAACATTAAATTCACTTCAGTTGGATAATGCAACCAATTCTTTGTTCAGCATGGCAATGTAATTTTCCGCTTCTGAATGTGGAGAAGAAACGACTAATTTCATGTCATCTACAAACAAGAATATTTTACTATGACATATATCTGTATGTACATCGTTTATGTATGGGTCAATGAGTAATGGACCAAATACATTGCCATGTATCCTGCCACTTGGAATCTGCTGTTGTGACCGTTGACCTCAACGCAGTATGTGCGATCTGTAAGAAAAGATGTGATCCAAGAAAGAAGATTCCCACGTGTACAAAAGAAATCAGCTTTGATAGTAACAGCTTATATGGTGCTGCGTCGAAATCTTTAGTTATACCATTAAATACATATATGACTGCTAAACCATTTTTAATTGAGCTTGTGTTGCAATCTATGTATTCTAACTGACATGTGATGTCAGATGTGATGATAAGAAAGCCGTGATCTGCCTTAGAAAAGATAATAGTTGTCAGGTATTCTAGTATAGCTTTCTTTACACTTTTTTCCAAATAATCTTGATAAGCAACGTGTATGGTTTATCGGTCGGTAGTTCATGACTAATTGTTTTCATCCAGATTTGTATCTGGTTATAATAATTGAGTGTTTCCATTCTGCGAGGAATAGTACCAGATTCGATAGATGCGTTGAATAAGCTCAGCAAGATAGGATGAAAGTCTTTGTTTCCCATTTTTCTTATGGCTCGACGCATAACTGCTATGTCAGGTTTAAGACTGGCAGTTGCTTGCTGACAATATTTAATCATGCCACTCAGATTTAAACTCAAAATTTTCAGTGTACCAGGCGAGGGACATTGACTGGTTGTATGAACGTTGTTTGATTTGTTGTAGGTGGAGTTAAATTATAGAAGGAATTCTTCTCGGATAGCCTCACTTAAACTAAAAATTGTTTTAGTGACGGATGAATTACAAAATTTGATACTCAAGTCTATGTTTTTGTGAGTTGAATATTATTTTTGTAAAATGTACAGTTAATATGTACAACGAAATTGCTCATCTCAGGTCGTGTACATCGAATTCATACGTGTTACAGGCGAGATATATTGCGGGTATTCATCAACCATGCTCGTTACTCCTATTCAAAAACGTAGCCATTCTCAGCTTGACTGGGACAATAGTTCATTTGATCTTGCCTTTGTTAACTCGACTTGATTCCACTTATATTACATGAACAATCAACTGTGGTCAAACAAAATTATGACCGAAGCTATTAGACCTAGATCTCGCGATTTCAATTTTGATCGAACAATATCAACACAACCTCCATTATGGTTTAGAGTTGACAAATGAATTTTCAACGGGGGGTTGACGTGATCTGATCCCCGTGTTAGAAACATTCAGTTGCATGACGCAATCATTATGCGCTCAAATAGTGTGAGTTGTAATCATTCACGTAGCAACAGTCGAAATCACTATCGATATGCAGTCAATGACGTAATTGGTGTGCTCATTCTGGTTAGCATGATAACGGGAATGACCGCCAGTTTGCGAGCATTTTTCATGACATTTTGGTAAGCTAACATTTAACAATTTTCATTCTGTTTTTCCATGTGAACTTGACTGGGTCAAAAGGTCAATTGATCTTAGCGTCGTTAACGCTACATAATTGCCCAACTTTGGATGACCAAACAACTTAGCCAACCAACGAAATTATGAACAAAACTATTTGTCCTTAAAATAGCGATTGTACAGTTATTAAAAGTCTCTAACAATTTGATACCACTAATGTTGAAGCACATGCTGCTATAAAAATCCAGGTGCTGGAATATCCGCAATCTGGCACTCGGAGCGAGCACGGACAATTTTTAACAAAGGAATTATTCGTGTTGTCAATATGAAAAAGAAGCAAAAAGCCATGCGCTAGATGATCAGGTACTTCGACAATTTTTGTATAAATTATTGTATGTAATAGCTTGAAATCTCATCAGAAAATGGATTAAGTTTACAGCTCAATAATGTGTGTCAAACAAGTAAGTCAAACGCTAAAGTTAAACTCAATAAAATTGATCGAAGTAGCTGATATGAAAACAATCTATCCATTAGATTGATTATTTCAGACTTATTAACTTTATGGCTGTCCGGTGTATGAAACGCTTTTATGAACAAGAATTTCATTGCCAACTTCAGATTATCAGTATCGAAACAAGCATAAAACCGTTACTGAGTTTGACTTCAATTATTATTTCTAGAAGTATTTCACAAATCAAGAGTGGGTTCATTTCTGCGCCAGATTTATGGATTGTGTATTGTTTTGAAAATACTTTCATTTAAGCAACAGTCTTCATGTGCATAGCATTCCAAAACGCAAACACACTCCACATCCGGTTTCGTACGGATTGCCTTCATTAGGAAAGGACAGTGTTGTTAAAGTAAGGCGTATATTGATCAAAATCTTCCTACCTGATGAGTACAAACAGCACAAAACCAGTCGTAGGGTGTGTGTGTGTGATGGGAATGCATGCAAATGAGATTTTTGGTTCATTGCTATGGTTTCAAACCTTATGTTCATGCATTTGGGCACATTTGATGAAAGAGGTTGGACGTGACATCCTTATCATACAGTGGCACACAAACGTTGATCACGTGTAAAGTATTTATATGTTTTTGATTAACAGGCTTGAGGAACCTTGACATTAAGCGATCAGGTTGTTTTCAATTCTTATTGATGACAACGTCGAAGCCCATAGAATCACTTTGGAAAACATATCCGAGTTCGTATGTGTCTCATTATCAACAACGTGTCTTAAATAACACCGAGAACATTTATCGATGTCTTACTGTCATTTAACCATTACTTTGAATTGATACAATGGAGAGAAAGAGAATTAAATATTTTCACCCCCGGTAACTCAAACATTCTTTCTGTAGAGAACATCGCATTAGAATTTTTGAGAATCTATTTCACAGGGAAACATCTTTTGTTGCAATTTCGAATAAAAACCTTTTGATAAAATGCGTCCCCACTTCAATTTTATGTAAAGTTACTTAATTTTGTTCGGCTTGTACCGTATTCTTGATTCGATCGTAATAACCACTTCATCCAAATGCATTCCGTGTATTTATGAACCATAGAATTTGAGACTACCTACCCAAGGATCAATTAATAATTCCAGGACAAATATTTAGTAAAAATAAAACTATAGCGGCGCATGCGTATTCTGATCCTACAGTCCCTACTTGCTGAGTGCATACAGCATGAAATCCGTCGTGGTTTGTGTGATGGAAATGCATGCAAATGAGCGTTAACGTCAAAAAATATACAATTTAACTATGACCAGACTATACTTTAACTAATTCTATCTTTGTTGTCAGTTCAGTGTAGTAAAACGTTCCAGCTTTGGCTTCCATTGAAGCATATGTCAAATTGATCACAAGTTTAACTATTTCTAATTAAATCACAGTCAACTTTTATATATAACGTGAATATTGCGAAACCGTTTACCTGAGGATAAACACAATTATTGCATAACACATGTACAGGTTGTAACAATCTAGCATATAGAAAGACGCTTCCAAACCGCCTAAATCTAGAGGGTAGGCGAATAACTACGAATTAGAAAATAAGAGAAATATTGTTTTTGCCAAATTAACAGTCAATATTTACACCAATATCAGTCATCTGAGCTCGTAAATATGTACTTAACAAGTGGTGCAGGTCAAATATTTTGCGATTTTCACATTTTCAGTTCAACCAGCGTCATTACTCCTATTCAAACACGTGGACATTTCTCGTATTGAATAGGTAAATAGGTCAATTGATCTTGCCTTTGTTATCACGAATTGATTCCACAAATGTCTATAAACTATCAACGGTGGTCAAACAAAAGTAATACCGAATATATTTGTCCATGATATCGAGATTGAAATTGATACTGAAAATGTGATATCACACACAACCGTATTCTGGTGACGATCCCCCCATCGCGGGGGTGACGTGATCTGTAACCCGTGTATATAACATTCGTTCGAATGATCATTAGCGAGGAAATCACCTAACTCCGATATGACCTTGAATGATCATACCAACTTTGTTGTACAACAAATCAACAATGGTGCAGGAATATGTCTAAATACGAACCACTTTTTATATAATGGAAAGTTATACAAGCAAAACGATGGTTGAGCGATGGACTTGCCAATTTCTCCAGTGGTGGCAAATATGTACATAGAGCACTTTGAAGACATTGCATTGAGAAACAAAGCGTTGAAACCAGAGATATATTGGCGCTTTGTCGACGATACATTCGTCAACATTAAGTGAAACAGACTACAAGCAATTCATAGGCCGATAATCGAGAACACAAAAGAAACAGAGTCAACGGAAAGGACACTTCCGTTCTGAAACTGTATTGCTCATAAAGTCAATGGGATGATATGAACAACGGTTTATCGCATGCATATTGACACGCATGCCATTTTGAGATTTGCAGCTGCGCAACATAAATCGGGTATTTCCGTCCATAGCGAAATTGCTATTCTACAAATACGACCGCATCTGCAGGAATGATGAAGATAAGGGACGAGCTCACGAATACGTCAGTCGCCGACTTGCAAATCTTTGTTACCGCAAGAGCTTAATTAAGCGCCAATTGAACCGAGTTAAATATCCGCAACCGAAGACGAAAAACGTTTGGCGAGATACTGTATATCTAACAGATGTCAAAACCACCTCCAAAGTAATAAGTAGAATCTTGAATAACGCAGGTATTAGAGTAACATATAAGGGAGGTAAAAATCTCCGCTGCGCAATAATGCATCTCGAAGACGAGACTCCTTTAGGTTGTGCGACTAACTGCATCAACAAAATCAAATGCAAGTGTTTCGCGGGTGTTCACATTGGACAACCGTCTAGAGAACTCTGCACTAGGATAAACGAACACAGTAAACAAGTGGGAAAGCGACCCCGCAATCCCAGCGAATATCAATCACTGATTCGGGATTCTGCCCTAGCTGAACACGTGCTAGAAACCAGACAGCGTAGATCTTGATAACGTGGAAGTGATAAGACGAGGTGTGAAATCTTATAGGGAAAGACTTCACACCGAGGCTGTTGAAATAACAAATGCTGGGGCGTATGCGGTGAACAAGGTGCATGGGGCGGATATCTCAACAGTCTGGCGTTCGGTCTAGCAGCGGATTAGGATTAACGAACATCACACCTAATAAGCACATGATTACGTAAGCAGTGTCGGCATACGCTGACCTGTACAATTAATAAACAATTAGGGATGAACATAGCAATTAGGGGGTGTGATCAATTATCTAGATCTTCCCTGTCTAGCTTATAGAATTCAGGATTTGTCAAAATATGCCATTTAAACCAGAACACTGTTCGTACCGACACCCTTGGCTGATGAAGCTTCTGTGTTCAATAGCTAAACGTTACCAAGAGCATGCTATAACCGGTATATTGCAAACATTATTTTCATGATTAAGGACTCTCGATTGGTCACAAATATTTTCAAATACATTGTCTATATGATTTACCAAATGATTATAGCCTTATTCAGTCTTTGTGCGTGTGTGCTTCTTTTGATCATTTTTTTCATCCTTTGTGTCTCAGAACACACTATCATTCTATTTGTCAACGAGAACCAATTAATTTCGAGATGGCCGAGTCCCGGTGTCATTCTGCTAATTGATTGATTTTCAGTTTCTCGTCATGTCATTGGTTAAAAATTGGTATAACCTTTGATGTGCTTTGTGAATTGATCAACCGTTACTGCAAGTTTGCTTCTTGTGTCCTGCGAATTGACTGAGTACATCAATCAACAGTGTTGTCGCTGTTTCTCGTTTTCGAAATCAGCCATTTACATTGCACCTGTTTTAACATTCGCCTGCTGTTCGAAACAAGATTATGCTACTTTGGAGTCTGATTTTCATCAGTGTGATATTATTAATGATTGAGAAATCGGATGCGATGCCAAAACCATCGGTAATGAAACAAGATCATTCCCTAAGTGGAGTCACCGTTTTTGACGAACGAAAAATAGAATGCACAAAAAATATTCTTTGAACAACGATCGACCCGCGAATTGTCATTACAAAGACATTGAGAATAGCAAGTTTCTGAAATACGAAAATTCATCATTTGAAGTACTCCTCAAGCACTTTAAACCAATGAGTGAGTTTTGGAGCCCAGAAAAGTAAAAAGGGGAGGAAAAAGAAGAATGAATAATTCACTGTAAACAAATTAGGTAACAAATATATCCAAATGAACATAAAATTTGCTTTTCTTTTTCCCTTGAGAGATGTATTTAGAGAAGAATTGGTGAAAATTATTGATCTATTACAAATAGAGTAAATTAATGGAGTTAAAGGGAAACATTCTTTATTTTTGTCAGATCAAACTTATCGTTGTTCCGTACGGTGCATGGGATAAAAGCATCTCAACCATATATTACTTCATTTTAATTTCACCGTCAGTTCTGTTTTGATGATTACCGCATGCTGCAAGTCACAAAAAGTTGTATGCTCTTGTTGGTCAGATTTGGGTTGTTCTTTGTCTTGAAACCATCAAAAACCAGTGATACAGTTTTGTATTGATTCAGCATGGCAAATCGGAATCATGCATAGTGTTAGTTGAGTTTATTGATTGAGTTTGTCATGCATGGTAGTTTTGTTACTTGAAGCATTATCTTTGCCATTCTCCATCGAATGTCGTTTTCTTTCGGCGATTGGGAAAGAAAAGTATTCAGGACAATTAATTATTCTTTTACAGAGTTATCTAAAAAATATTATTGAAAATCTGTATTAATTGTTTGGATTTAGATAGTGTGTTTTCATATCTATGTATCGTGTTATTATCCAAGACATGGCCAGCGTATAAATAAATTAATAAACTGAAATTTCGCTGTCATTTTATCCATCATGAATATAGGTTTTGGTTTCGGCTCAGGGTGAAACTCGCAGCTAAATAGACCTACTAGGGAGCAATCTTCACAATATGGCACTCGTCATGGCGACGTACAAAAATTTAACTATAAAGACTTCTGCAGATTCAAAAATTTATTTTCAGCAACATAGTCATCTCTTATTCGCATTTGTCAAAGGATAAGCGGTGCACATGTGAACTGTAGTCAGTTGGACCCGACTGAACACATGCTTCGTTGGGTAAATAATTCACATGATTCTCTATTGGTTGACGGCTTTCGATACACCTAGCACTGAGAAATGCTGTTTATCGATAGGACAAATAGGCTTCGGTGTGACTACGCTTAGGTGAGAAGTGAAATGTTACTCAAATTCTGCATATCGGAAGTCGTTAGCAAGTGGTTATGGCGTTATGCATTTTCTTTGCGCTTATTTTCCTATCCTCTCACACCTAAATAACATGGTACATAAAAAGCTCATTTACATGAATTTCCATCTCTCTCTCACATACACCACACAACCTGTTTCCTGCTGTTTGGGCTCAATAGGATAAGATCAGGAATCATATGCGCAAGAAAGAGTTGTAGATTGGTAAATGTGGTCAAACAAAATTATGACCGAAACTATTAGACCTAGATTTCGCGATTTCAAATTTGATCGAACAATATCACCACAACCACCATTATGGTTTAGAGTTGACGAGTAAATTTTTATCGCGGGGGTGATGTGATATGAAAACCGTGTAAGAAACATTCGGTTGGACGATGCAATCATTCTGCGTTCAAATAGTGTGAGTTGTAGTCATCCACGTAGCAACAGTCGAAATTACTATCAGTTGGCAGTCGATGACGTAATCGGGTGCTCATTCTGGTTGTCATGATAACCGGAATGACCGCCAGTAAGAGGACCGTTCGCGAACATTTTCCTTGAAATTTTGGTAAGCTAACATTTACTAATTTAACAATTTTTCTTCTGTTTTTCCATGTGAAAATGACTAGGTCAAATGGTCAATTGATCTTGGCTTTGTTAATGCTACATAATTCATTAACTTTGGATGACCAATCAAATTACCCAACCAAACAATTCATGACCGAAGCTATTTGTCTCTAAAATTTTTAAACCGCTAATGCTCAAGCACACGCTGCTATAAATATCCAGGCACTGGAATATCCACAATCTGGCACTCCGCGCGGTTTCGGGAAAATTTTAACATTGGAATTCTACACAATTTTCATGTATTTTTTTACAACCTACTTACATTTATGCACATTCATCACACGTTTAACGGTACACACACGCTCTAATCAGCATTCAATTGCTTGATGTAATAAATTTGCGTTCAAATAGTGTGAGTTGCAGTCTCACGAAATCTCTGCCAGTGAGCAGTTTGAGACGTAATCAGGAAGTAAATTCAGGTTATCATAACGGCAAGAGTGACCACCGCTAGAGTACAGTTACGAATCGTTTTTATGATTCCTGGATAAGACAACAGCACGTTACCAGGAGGTCGTACGTGTAAGGACTGCCAATAGTGATCATTGAGACAGGTAAATGCAAAGCAACCGTGATTCTTTCTAAAAGTGATTATAGAGATAAGGCAGAGTCACATCTTGCTGAAGGTCCGTATCGTTTTATTGACAACCGTAGAGCTACGACCATTATAAATAACCGTAAGAGGGGTCTTTCAAGATACCTGCAGGGAATTATGGAAAAACGAATTCAAAGCTGGGTGGCAAGGTTATCACAGCCGGGGGTGTTGGTGAGGATAAGCTCACGCTACTAACAAAATGTTCCCATACGGCGTGCGTCTCAAATAGCCTCTGACAACCGAAGCCAAACTCCTGGATTGCTCGTGGCGAAACTGCTTCTACTTACAGGAGAAGAAGCGAAGGCGGGTGACTGGCGCCTCAAAACCAGTTCGCTTCGGGAAAATGGAGCTCATCAGCCTGAGAGGGCTGTCCATCTAGAGGATGAAACCCTGACTCCACAACTCCGCTTCTTGCGGATTACACAATCACAATACTCCGCCAAGGACGGTCACAAGCCAGTCTGCAAAAGGAGGAGGGTTAGACGCGGCGCCAATAAACCCACTCTGTAAAAACATCAAACCGCTACTGAAACCAAAGCAACATACCATACCAAAGTAACATATCCATGCTCAAATCGAGAAGAAACCTTATCTGAGGTTAAAATGAAACAGACTGGTGAAAGCTTACCGGAAGCCAATCAGCAGATGAATCTTCTGTCGATGAAAGCAACCCCAAAGATTGCCACACGGAACGTCAGTACGATGAATAAGAAAGGAAAGGCTGCACATGTCGCGAAAAAAATGCAAAGGTATTGTATACAACTTGTGGGAAATTAGATGGAATGGATCTGGTATGTTGGTTTTGACATCTGTTGAACGGATTATTCATTCAGGTCATGAAGATGAGAACCATAGTCATTCAGAAGGCGTCGACATTATGCTATTCATAATAGCTGCAGGCGGTCTCTTTGGATGGGAACCCGTTGACTTACGTATAATCACAGCCAGATTCAACTCCAAGGGGAGAAATGTGACGGTAATTCAATGTTATGCGCCCACAAACATGCTGGCCTTGAGTCGAAAGAATAATTTTACGTGCGTCTGCAGTCTGTCCTAGGCAAGACACCCAAGCGAGATATAAAGATTTTGATGGGTGACATGAACGCGAAATTGTTTCCAGACAACTCAGGGAGAGAACTTGTGATGAGTACGCATGCGTAGGTGAAACATATAAAAAAACGGTGAACGTTTCGCAGATCTGGTCATCGGAGGCAGCATCTTTCAACACCGAAACATCCACAAAGCCACCTGGACATCACCTGATGATGTTACTGCCAATCGACTCTATCAGAATCAAGTTAAGAGCTTTCTTCGAAACCGGCAGTCGGCCTAGTGTAAAGTATCACACGCAGAAACTGAGGATAGGGCGTACAATAGAGATTTCCTCAATTTCAATGAAAAACAGATTTTAATCGCTCAACAACTTAACCCCTTAACTCCCAATAAATAAACACTCGACCGCTCTGAAAGACTGTTGGCGAGACACTCGTGAGCACGTAATTGGCAGAAAAGTAAAGAAAGATAAAGAGTGGATCTCGAGTGAGACCTGGATACTGATCAACTCGAGAAGTCAGCTGAAACAACAGATTCACCGGTGTAAGGACACCAAGCAGAAAAACCAACTGATCGAACAGTACGGATCCATAAATATAGACGTGAAACGAAGTGCCAGAGGTGACAAAACGCGGTTTTATGAAATGCTGGCAACAAAGGCAGGAAATGCAGCAGAGAAGATAGACCTCAACACCATTTACAAATTATCAGAACCCTATGCGAAAGAAAAAATAACTCACGGCAAAATATAAAGGACGGTGCAGGTACCTTATCAGTCAGGAATCAAGGCAAATAAAGCGATGGATGGAGCACTATAAGAAACTTTTAAATCGACCAGCACCTGCTTCAGTCACTGATTTACCACCTGCAGGAAATTTGTAGAGGTAAACACCGATCTCCCCGGTCGAAATGAGAAGCTTTTTGCCTTAAAATTACTGAACAATGGCAAAGAACCAGGTCCAGATGGGATTCCACCAGATGTTCTGAAGGCTGATTTAGACACCTCGGCTGATATGTTAATTTTTCTGCTGCAGAACATCTGGTCAGAAAGACGGGTCCCAAATGATTGGAAGAGAGGTCATTTGGTCAAACATACAAAGAAAGGGGATCTGAGGCTATGCAAATACTGGCGAGGTATCATGCTGCTCTCAGTAAATACTTACGCGCATCATCCTACTGCGTTTGCGCGACGCTATCGATCGAGTGCAAGAGCAATCGGGCTTTAGAAAACAAAAGTCTGGTGTCAACCAAATTGCGACCCTCTGCATTATAATTGAAAAAAGCATTGAATGGGAATCGCCTCTTTGCCTCAACTTCATAGATTTTGAAAAGCCTTCGACAGTCTGGACCGCTGATTCATATGGAAGTTTTTGCCACACTATGGGGTCCTACCGCTGAACACGGACCTCATAAAGTAGCTGTTTCAAGGTGCCTCCTGTCAAGTAATTCACAACGGAAGACTGACCGATTCATTTGCAGTTAAGAGTAGTGTCAGCCAGGGATGCCTGTTGTCCCCAATGATTATTCTGTTGGTAATAGACTAGATAAACAGACAGTAAAAGGTGAGAAGAACGCTATCGATCGGAAAGAATCCGACCATTTTGAGGATCTGAAATACGCTGATGATGTCTGCTTGATATCACGTGACCACAGAGGTCTTCAGAGGAAGACCGACTTTGATTCATGTGCAGGACTACGCGTGAATACCGAAAAAAACAGAAGTCCTCCGTATGCTAATTCATGAGCACCTATCAATCACTATCAATGGTAAAGCAGTTAAAGACGTCACGCAATTCGTCTACCTCGACAGCCTTGATTCAATAAGTAGTGGCACGGACGAAGACAGTCGCCAGAATCGGCAAAGCAAGATACGCATTCATAGCTTCGAAACCCATTTGGGAATCGGGGGTTCTATCAAAACGCACGAAACTCCGTATATTTAGAAGCAACGTCAAATTCGTGCTACTCTATGGATCGGAAACCTGACGAGTGACAACAAGATCTTCTGACCGCTTGCAATCATTCCACAATAATTGCCTTCGTCGAATTATTGGGTTAAAATGGCCAAAAAAGATAAGGAATCAATACCTGTGGCAGATTGCTGCTGAGGACCCGATCGCCCAGCAAATCAGTAGAAGAAAGTGGAGATGGGTTGGTCACACCTTTTGGAAACCTTAGGATGACATCGCGCGTCATGCTCTGGAATGGAACCTAATCGGAAACAGACGTGTCGGAATACCAAGGCTATTTTTGAGGCGCTCGTGTGAAGTGGAAATCCGCAAGTGTGGACTTAACTGGAACGATATCAAACAAGCTGCTATCGACAGACCAAACTGGAGACAAGTTGCCGAGGCCTATGTTCCTTCAGGAACTCAAGGAATAAAGTTAAGTAAGTCAAGTTAGTCAAAGATTATGATTCATGCTCTACCCAAAATCTACTCGGACATCCAGTTTTTATGGACTTCCGAAGATACATAAGTCAGGCATCCACTTACAGCCTATTCTAGACGCCATTGGATTCGAAACACACGAATTGGCTAAGCACCTTGCTCAGCTTTTGAAACCAATGGTTGTTAACACGAATTCTGTTAATAGGAACTCCGTCGATTTTGTTCGTCGCTTAAATACCGTAACATTAGAGGAGATGAGATGATGGTTAGTTTTGACGTAAGTTCACGAATGTTGACACTACAAGCGCTTGTGAATTAGCGAGGAAATCACTCAACTCCGATATGACCTTGAAGGATCGTACCAACCTGAGTGTACAACAAATCATCAACGGTGTAGCAATTTGTCTAAATACGAACCACTTCTTATTCAATGGACAGCTATACAAGCAAGACGATGGTTTATCGATGGACTCACCCATTTCTCCAGTGCTGGAGAATATGTATATGGAGAACTTCGAAGAGATAGCTTTGAGGAAAGATGCGTTAAAACCAAATATATTGTGGCGCTATGTCAACGATACATTTGTCATCATAAAACCAAACAGACTGGAAGCATTTCATAGTTATCTCAATAGTTTGAATCCAAAAATCCAGTTCACAAAATAAACCGAGTCTACGGAAGGGAGACATCCGATATTGGAGTGTCTCGCACAAAAAGACAAGGACAATATAAGAACAAATGTTTATCGTAACCCTGTCGAAACGGATGCCATTTTGTTATACATATCTGCGGACCAAACGGGAATTTCAGTCCGTAGCAAAATCGCTATTTTACAAGGTTGACCACCTCCGCAGCGATGATTCAGATAACAGACGAGGTCATGAAGTAGTCAGTCATCCACTTGCGAATAATGTTTAGACCAAGAGCTTAACTTCGCGCTAATTGAACCGAGTTAAAAAGGTTTATCGAGATACGTCACTCTACCGTATGTCGTATGTTGAAGAACGCATGTGTAAGAGTAATATGTTAGGTAGGTACAAATCTGCGCTTCGTATCAATACATCTCAATGATAAGACTCCTTTAGATTGTGCAAAGGAATGCATCTACAAAATCAAATGAAAGTTTTGCGCGGGCGTTAAAATTGAGAAAACGTCTAGAGAACCCAGCACAAATGGCAAACGAACACCGTAAACGATTGGTTAGATACCGCGCAAACCCAATGTATATCAATCACTGATTCGGGATTCTGCCCTAGCTAAACACGTGCTAGACACCAGACACAGCGTAGATCTTGATAACGTGGAAGTGATAAGACGAG
>JACCGJ010000194.1:0-17999 GCA_013407085.1 Atriophallophorus winterbourni | reverse complement strand
TTTGAAAATCGTGGTACATTGTAAGCTTCAATCCCGATTTGGAATCGATTAAAATGACCCCGAAAGTAGGAAATTCTTACAGAGATATGCTGTTACGACTTACCTCCCAAACTGCTGTACCTGACTGAAAAATTCAAACCCGAATGTTATAAATTCGAAAATATCTGACTTTCAGGTACACAAAAAGCACTCCCCATAGGCACTGAGCGTGTTATGTACGAAAGTTAGCGAGTCCCATGAAAGCCTTTTTGATATCAAACAGAAACACGACGCCGATAAATGGACTAAAACGTTGTCACCTAATGCAAATTGCAGATGTAATCGCAGGAAAAATGACTCGTCTAACTCGCCACTCAACTTCAGCTCATGATAGTCAACCTAGCTTGCTCAAGGTAACACTGAAATGCGAGGCTGATATCGAGAACGTATTGCTCAATGTGTTTCTTCTCAAGACAGATCCCTAGTCAAACTGCCGCATAAATCCCGATGTACCCCGGTGGGAAGGGAAGTGTAACTTCAGCGCGGCGTTAAAGTAAACTTTAACCGAGTTAAACGCTGTAGTTTTTTTAAGCACCTCAATTTTCAGACAGATTTTGTCATGAACAATATAAAAGTAATGGTTATCCGGGTGTTTACATTAAACAAACGTCTAGAGAACTTTCACTAGTATCAACGAACAGAGAAAGCGAATAGAAACACCATCTCGCATTCCACTATTATGGAATTCTGCCTTGCTCACCATGTCCAGACATAGATCATTACGTGGATTTTGATAATGTGGAAGTAATAGGATATGATATGCGATCTTAGAGGTAAAGAATTCATGCTGAGTTAGTTGACTCCTAATTCTGGCGTCCGGTTCTGCAGCGGGTGAAGATTACCTTGCACAACGCCTAATGCAGACATGGCTAATGCGAGCATGCTCACTGACCAGTGGACATTGTTCCCAACTTCACCAACAAATCTATTAGATTATTATACAACATTCAGCCCAAATGGATTAAGGTGCGTGCACACGGATTACGCAAGTAGACAGCCAACGGACTTCGTTAGCAACTTTACCCCGCAAAACACTGAGGGTTTCAATCACATATAGTGGTTGGAGGAATGGGTTTTTGATCTCTCCTTTCTACCTCAGTAAGCTTTGTATTCGTCAAGTAAATGCAATACAAATCTAAACATATATGGTACCGACATACTTTATCCGATAAAGCTTTTGTGTCGGAAGCGGAAGGTTACCGAAACTATTCTCTAACAGATTCATGGCAAACTTTATTATAATCATGAAGAATAAGAAGAAACTGGCATTATTCGCATACATGAATTTTCTGCAATTACAATCGATTCTTCACAAAATTACAAATGAAATTATGAACAAATCGCGATATCAGGTGACAATTTGTTAACGGCACGATGTTTCATGGTCGACCTGTTTGACTAATTCAATATACAAACCCGGCCATCTTTGTCTAAAAGTGGCTCACAGGCTCGACATTTTCGACGTTATTTTACCTGTTTCAAGGCATTTGTATCTCAATCGTTCTGTCTCATTGGCGCAAACAGCACGAAAGCGGTCGTGGAATGTGTGGGTTGGAAACACATGCAGATAAGGATCAAACTTTAAATGCATTTAGCTCAGTACGAATTGGCAGTTCATAAACGTATGACCTCCCGTTAACATGCTTGTGATTATGTTGTTCTAAGTTAGATGATTTAACGGTTTATGCTCCTCAAAACGTTTTTACGTAAATCAATCGATGACAATTGCGCTCGCTTATTAAGGAATCATGAAAAGGATTCGTAACTGTCCTCTTCGCGGTCGCCCTTCTTGCCGTTATGATAACCTGAATTTACGTCCTGATTACGTCTCAAACTGCTCACTGGCAGAGATTTTGTGAGACTGCAACTCACACTATGTGAACGCAGATTTATTACGTCATGCAATTGAATGCTAATTACAGCGTCTGTGTACCGTTAAACTTGTGATGAATGTGCATAATTGTAGGTAGGTTGTAAAGAAATAGATGAAAATTGTGTGGAATTCCATTGGTAAAATTTGCCCGAAACCGCACCGACTGCCAGCTTGTGGATATTTCAGTGCCTGGATTTTTATAGCAGCGTGTGCTTGAGCTTTAGCGGTTTCAAAATTTTAGAGACAAATATCTTCGGTCATGATTTGTTTGGTTTTGTAATTTGATTGGTCATCCAAAGTTAATGAATTATGTAGCGTTAACAAAGCCAAGATCAATTGACCATTTGACCTAGTCATTTTCACATGGAAAAACAGAAGAAAAATTGTTAAATTGGTAAATGTTAGCTTACCAAAATTTCATGGAAAATGTTCGCGAAGCGTCCTCTTACTGGCGGTCATTCCCGTTATCATGACAACCAGAATGAGCACCCCGATTACGTCATCGACTGCCAACTGATAGTGATTTCGACTGTTGCTACGTGGATGATTACAACTCACACTATTTGATCGCAGAATGAAGGCGTCATGCAACTGAATGTTTCTAACACGGGGTTCAGATCCCGTCAACCCCACGATGAAAAATCACTTGTCAACTGTATACCATGAAGACTGTTGTGTGGTAATACTTTTTCCACGGAATTGTAATCGCTATCACAAGGCTTCTGTCATAATTTCGTTTAGCCAAAGTTGATTGATAATAGAAAAGTTGAATAATTATGTAGCATTAACAAATCCAAGATCAATTGAACTTTTGACCCAGTCAACCAGAAAAATGGCCACGCAATTGGACAGGAGTAATGACCATGGTTGAACTGCAGATTTGATAAACACTCGAAAAATATTTGACCTGTAACAGTGATGAATTTGATGTACACGATTTGAGATGAGCGATTATGGTGTAACTATTAACTCTACAATTTAGTAGAATAATATTCAACTCTTCAAACAACATAGATTTAATTATCAAATATTGTAATTCATCCGTACCTGAAACAATTGTTAGTTCACGTGAGGCTATCTGCGAAGAATTCCTTATATAATTTAACTCTACCAACAACAAACCATAATACGTTCACACAACTAGTCAACTTCCCTTGCCTGGCAAACTGAATACTCTGAGTTTAAATCTGAGTGACAAGTATATTCTATCAGCAAGCAACTGTCAGTCCTAAACTGGAAACAGCAGGCATACCCCCAGACATATGCAAAATGGGCGGCAATGAATTTTCATCTTATCTTGCTGAACTTATTGAACGCATCCACCCAAACTTGTACGTTTGCAGGCAGAATGGAAACACTCATTTGTTATACACAGATAAAAATCTGGCTAGGAACAATTAGTTGCAAACTACCGTCGGAAAAACCAAAAAGATTTTTTATCAAGATTAGTTGTAAAAATGTAAAGAATCCTGCACAAGAATACCTGACACGCAATATCTAATTTAAGGCAGAGCACGGATTCCTCAAGTAAAGATCCTGCATCACTTGTTAATAACATGTAATTGGTCATTTCTTTTCCATTTCCAGAAGCACGAACATACATTTCCACGCTAAACAAAGATTTGGGTGCATTATCCAAATGCTGTGAAATTGATGGTCTCTTTCTCTGTAGATAAATCTGAGTTCATGCCTATCAGATTTTCAACAGCTTAAAGATCAATCCTTCTTACTACTAAGCCCGTTCAAATTATTGACTGCACACGTGATATTCTGCAGCGCTTGCATTCAACGAGCATATACATCACGTGATCTCAAAGGCAATGCGGAGTGTAAATATGATTCATAAGTTCATTACTCTCCCACACTGTAAATTAGAACATTATAAACTTATCTCTACCTCTCTTCGATTAATGTAATATAATAAACAAAACCAAAAGCATCGTTTTGCAAAAAGTACAACGTACTTGCACCAAATGAATCATTGGAATAAGCTAGAATCAAATCATATAAATAAAGGTGTAAGCATCTAATGCAAGATTCATTATGATTCGGTAGAATTAGATTCAACCATATACTGTTAATTAGAATAATATCTTCTGATTATATAGATATAAGCTCGACTTCCGAGAAGATTCTAGGAATCATTTAAAAAATCAAGGTAATACAGTGGAAATAACTAAATTCTGCACGAAAGTGAGGATAAACGTTCAGATAATTAAGTACTCAAAATTCTGGAATTTTCTTCCGAAAAACATAAGACATTGTGCCTCAAAACGTGATTCCTAAACACATCTAGATTCATTTCTCAGTGTGGAATATTTAACAAAACTACTCAACATATATATCTCGCTAGAAGAACTATATAATTATGGCATTCCTGGGTACTAACAGTGAAATTAGTTTTACAACTTTCACATTAAACATTCCCTTAGTCCCTTAGTATTTACCTTCTAGATTACCTCGCCCACAACAACGTGAAAAAAACTGGCCGGTCGAGGATAACACACTGCCGCTCCGAATCTTCTACGAATACCCGTGAGAAATAGGTTTTCCATTCAAAACTGAAATATATTTCAAAACAATCACGAATGAAAATTTTGAAGATTTTGCCTCTTCGAGATCTTGCATAACTTCGATAATCACATTTGTCAAACTTCAATTTTCTTCGGGACATTTATTTTTACCTGATACCATCAGTTCTTTCAATATTATAACAGCTCACGTATCGATTTTTATGAAAATTGATTGATTGCCCTTTACTTTCATCATTTTAACAAACGTAAAATTTCCCTGCAAGTTTGACCTTGAGAATTTGTTATCCATTGTACATTTTTGCTTTTTGTACACAAGCATTTTGTTAATTATTGATCATGCTTAGGATACCTTGGTGATCATATAATTAAACATTAATTTATTTATTCCATTAGAGTTCCTTGATAAGTCGGATAATCTATGTGATGCAAGACATTAGTAAAAAATTCAGAAGTGTTTCAAAATATTACAATAGGTGAAAAAAGAACTCAGGTTGACAAAATTACACAATGAAATGTTGAAACATGAGGAGCTGTTCATACTAGGCAAGCTAATACATAAGGAAACTGTATCGCTGTGTTTATCTCGTTTTAGTAGGAAACAAATGTCGCAATTAAGTCACAAGAGGAGATAAAAGTTTCGCAACCGCAGCATATGGTAATCGTTATGACCGAACTTGCAGTAACATTGAAAAAGTGGGAATTGCTGATACGTCCGACCCGAGTAAGATAGTAATTTTTGATTTTGTATGACCTTATGGACAATCTTCATTCATTTTAGAGCATTAACTAGCACTAGCTCGTCTCTGAAAACGTTTCTCTGGTAAACGAAAACAGTATCATTTATGTCAAACATGATATATTTTTAAAATAATCATCAGCAGCAGCATCATTCACATGCCCAATGCTCCTTTAGTTTCCGCCATTATTCATAATCCCACTGCTTTAAAAGAGTATGCGCGGTTCAACGTTGTCAAGAACTATTTTCGGCGGCATGTAGTAATTCGGAAACTTGACATTTTCTAAATCCATGTGATGACAATCTTCAGGTCAATCGTGCTCCACGTCATATATTGATCCTTCAATTTCTGAGTAATCTTGATCCGTGCCTCGGCTTTGCAAAAGATATTGTTTCAAATTCGTTGGTTTCACAATCGCATCAGATTTCTCAATCATTGTGGAGATCCCAATCCAAAGCAGCATAATCGTGTTTTGAACTGTAGGCGACTGATAAAATACGCGCAATGTTTATAGCTGATTTAATGAGCGAGAAAACTCGACAACACTGTGGATTGACGAACTCAATTAGTTCGCAGGACACTGGTAGCGAACTTCCAGTGACTGAATTCACAAAGCACATTGAAGTTTATACTAATTTTTAACCAAAGGCAAGACGAGAAACTGAGAAACCAATTAGTTTGCTTGATGACACTTATCTGCCATCCCGAATTTGATTAGCTCACGTTGACCAAAAGAATTTTAGTATGTTCAGACTGAGTGACACAGAGACTCAAATGGAAGAAACAAATTTGATACAGAAAATCACACACACAGAAAGAACATATCCAAAATCATGAAGCCAAAATATAGGCATTGTTTGCCATGGCATTCGAGTGTTCACTGCGATCAACTGCGGTTAACGCGCTCTATATAAGCGAAAGTTAACGACTCCAAAATGAACGATTTTTGGTTTCGCGTAATTTTTACAACCTCATGCTTATAATCGGAGAGCATGATAATGAAGTAATGCAAGCGATCTATTTTTCGTTGCTTCTATATTTCTGAACTTATACAATCCTCTTTGCAGTTAAAAAGGACCAATTTCGGTGTATTTAATTATCGCATTCTTCACATCCCTAATATAACCGATGTGGACTTGAGACCAAGTAGAAATCATTCGTAACACATTAGGTGTAACACTTTTCCTTATTTAGCAATGCGAATTTGTGAATGTGGGTTACATTCTAGCTTTACGTATAACAATCACGAAACACGCAGTGGTAATAATTTGAACTTCTGCATAATGTAAAACGTATTACTTGACAGATACAATCGCCATTCGGACAACAATTTCAAAATGTAGTAAAAGAATTGTTCAAGCGATTGAAGTTGAGATTCATATTCATGACAGCTGCAGCTTAGAAGCAACAGTTAAATGAACGAAATATAGATCGCTTGCATTACTTGATTATCGTGCTCACTGATTAAATGCATTTGGTTTTAAAAACGTATGCGGAACCTTGAATCCTTCATTTTGGTGCCGTTGACTTTCGCTTATATAAAGCATGTAAACCGCAGTTGATCAATGTGAACACTTGTTCCATCTCTGTGTGTGAGTCATTTGAGTCAGTTTCACTTAGTTCGAAACTACTATCATTCTTATGGCCACGAGAGCCGATCAAATTCGAGATGGCACATGAGGGTGTCATCAGGAAAACGAATTGGTTTATCAGTCTCTCCTCAAGTCATTGGTTAAAAGTTAGTATAAACTTTAATGTGCTTTGTGAATGCATTCAAAGGGAATTTGCTACGAGTTTCCAGTGAATTAATTGAATTTGTCAATCCGCAGTGCTGTCGCAGTTTCTCGATTATAGAATCAGATATTTACATTGTGCCAATTATAACATTCATCTGCAGTTTGAAACAAGATTATGCTGCTTTGGAGTCTGATTTTCATCAGTGTGATTTGCACAACGGTTGGAGAATCGGATGCGATGCCAGAACGAACGGATATGAACCAATATCATTCGCAAAGCCGAGACACGGATCAAGATTACTCAGAAATTGAAGGCTCAATATATGAAGTTTACCCCGATGGACCTGAAGATTCTCATCACATAGACTTAGAAAATGTAAAGTTTCCAAATTACTACCTGCCGTCGAAAATGATGTTTGACATCATTGAACCGCGCATATGTTTTTTCAAGCACTTAAATGCTGAACAACAACGAAAACTGGAACAGCTTTAGACATGTTAATGATTATTATCATCATTATTATTAGTTTTGAAATATATATTAATTGACATAAAATTAACTGTTCTCTCACAAGAGAGACGTTCTCAGAGACAAGCGAGTGATAGTTTATGTTCTAATATAAATAGAGCTTATCCATAAAGTCTTATAAAATAAGAAACCATTTTATGGTCGGACGTATCGGCGATTTCGTAGGGCCACCCTACCATTAGGTCCTACTTTTTCAATGTTACTGCAAGTTCGGTTATAACGATTACAATTTGCTGCGGTTGCGAAACGTTTTTCTACACTTGTGATTCAAGTTCGGGTTTTCTTTCGATCTCAAACGAGATAAACATATTAATAAAAATTTTCCCAATGTATAACCTTACCTAAAATGAAACTCTATTCATTTTGAAACATTTTATTGAGTCATGTTTGAAATTATTCAAGACCGATTGGGAATCCATGATCATGAAAATAAAGTTTGCCATGGATTGGTTATAGCAACTTTTTGGTTACGTTTCGCTTCTTAACACAGAAACTTCGTCAGACCAAGGGTGTCGGCACGAACATTGTTCAGATTTAAATGGTATGTTCTTGATCAGGCTTGAGTTCTCTAAGCTAGACAGGGGAGATCAAGATAATTAATCACACCCCCTAATTGCGATGTTCATCCCAAATTGTTTATTAATTGTACCGGTGTGAACAGCGTCTGCTGACACACTGCTTACGTAATCATGTGCGCATTGGGTGGTATGTTCGTTAATCCTTGTACGCTGCAGAACCGAACGCCAGATTTTTTATGTATTTTAACAGCTCCAGTGTGAAGTCTTTCCCTATGAGATTTCACACCCCGCCTTATCTCTTCCACGCTGTGCCCTGTGCTTAGCGCGTGTTTGGCTAGGGTAGAATCACGAATCAATGATTGATATTCACTAGGATTGCGCGGTTTCTTTCGTCCTGGTTACCAGTTTTCGCTTACCCCAGTGCAGAGTTCTCTAGACGTTTGCCCAAATGTAAACAACCGCCTAAACCTTGCGTATACGCGTTTCATAGTTAGCTGAATAATTTGGTTACATAAGAAACCGACTCTATGGAGGGTTCCTTCCGTTCTTGGACTGTCTCGCGCAAAAAGATAACGGAAGATAAGAATAACGGTATATCTCAAGCCTATCGACACGGATGCCATAAGTTTGATTTCCAGTGATCCACTGTTTCAAAGCAGGCTGAAACTGATATAACTTTGTCCTCCTGATGAGGGCCAGAAACAGCAATTAACCTGTGTAACCTGAGTGCAATATCGAAGGGATGTGAGCAAAACATTATGTTGGTAATCCATAAACGAACTGATTGCATGACCAGGAATCTCGTTATTATTTTGTGTTTAAACATCGAGGTAATTTGTACGAACAAACTTCAAGGGTGTCATTCTATTGTAGTGGATAAGTGCAAAAAATATAACAGGTAAATGTTACAGTAATAGTGGAGAAAGGAGCGAACTCACGGTAAGTGTATATTCAATATCCGATGCAAATATCCACACACAAGAAATATTCCAGCTCAGAACTCCAGTGCATCACGTAGATCGGCAATAGTAATTAGCGAACCTGAAAAAATGTGGCGACACGTTAATTTTTCCGTTAACCGTCGTGATTCGCAAACACGATGATACAGTACCAGCGAACCAAGCAGAAGACGAACGCGCGCGGAGAAAGTATATTGTTAATTGATGATTATTTACAGAATGCGATACAAAGGATGAGTAAACACAACTCATTCAGCGAACGGAAGATCAATGGTGTATGAGCGATAAGGACTAGAAGAAATCGATAGATCGATATGGCAATATGGATTATTGGAACAAAACGGTTATTTTTAAATTAATGATTAACAATGATACAAAGATAAGCATGTACAAATCGCTGATAAAGCGCGCATAGATGGAAATTGAAAAGAAAATGAATGAACACATTGCTACACTAGTATAACGTTGTTTAGAAATAAATTGCTGGCATGTGAGAAACGTAAATGATACTCTAAATATAATATTGCATTAAATCAATAGTGTTGCATGCGTTAGCTATGTTCATCCTGGTTTGAGATTAACAAAATAAGGCCACATCGAGCAAGAGCACATGTTACATCGTTTATTGTCGCCATCAGTTGAAGACATTCGCCGTTAATTTGATCAATATAATTGTTTAATTAATGTTTAATTACTGTAGGTTAGTGCACAAATCTGTTTAATTTTTTTAATAAAATAAAATATAAAAGATCAAAAGATATAGGATTCACGTAAAATAGAAACTGAATTTGAACATTTTACTAAAGGAACAACATTCTCAGCTTTTACGAAATTTGTACCTAACGAGTGGTTTTAGCCATTTTTTAACAATATTTGTACGAGAAGCGATAGCGGCCTATCTGATAAATTAATTACCGTAGAATATTTTCGAGCACTGTCATCAAAAAAACTACCAGAGGTACATTTATCATTTGAAATTAATAACATTCAGAACTTACGCACTTGTCTTTCTTTTATGGGCTCGGTCTGTGTGGCAAATTCCTCGGCGTCTTTTCTACAAATTTTTTGCAGAAATTTACTTCAGATAAAACGTTTCGCAATTCGGACTTCAAACTGGAGGTTTTCGGTCGCGCGTTTGTCAGGCTTCCATTGGTCCTGTGGATGCTTTTTTGGGGAAAACTTTGAATGCTTTTCAGTCCGTAATCATCAAAATAAAGTTTGCAATGAATCAGTTATAGAAAGTTTCTTTAACGTTTCACTTCAGAACACAGAAGCTTCGTCAGAACATGGTTGGCGGTACGAACAGTGTTCAGGTATAAATGGCATTCTTTTGACCAATTCTGAGTTCACTAAGCTAGACTATGGGGATCAATATAATTGATCCAACCTCATAATTGCTGTGTTCATTCCTAATTGTTTGTTTCGCACTAATGGAGAGCACACTCCATTCCGCTTCTACGGAAAATAACACGGGAAACAGCAGACACTGGTTAGAAGCTAGAGCTCGACTGCCGCAGAGCTGAGCGCCTGGTGCTGCTTTCGACGGTGGGAGAGACTTCCAGGTCTCATTGAATGGCTACCGCCCGCATCAAGCTGGGCAGTCCCCAGTCAATAAGGTGCCGTCTCGCCACGGTCTGTTATCCTCATTGGGTGCATGGAGATTAGGAATCAACCGACAAGCAGACTGTATTTTCCCGCACCAGCGAATCGAAATACTAAACAACAAATGTCATTTCTGAAACTTGGAACCTGGAACGTACGGTCCATGCTTCCAGAATTTCAGGACGACGTCTCGAATATCAGAGGCGTTAGAAAGTCCGCAGTGATTAACAACGAGCTAAAGAGGCTGAATTTCGATGTGACTGCCCTACAAGAAACGCGCTTATCAGAAACTGGTAAGCTAACAGACAGGGATTACACATTCTTTTGGAAAGGAAGAGGTTCCGATGAGCCACGACTGCATGGAGTTGGGTTTACCGTGCGAAACGACATATCAAAAGCAACAAAACCGAGCAGCAGCGAAAGCGAACGGATTTGGACTTTAAATCTGAGGTGCATTACTGGTACCATTACGTTGGTCAACGTTTATGCACCGACGCTCTCTGAGACGCCAGCTGAGAAAGACGCTTTTTATCACAACCTCACAGCCGTCCTGAAAAACGTGCCACAGAAAAACGGTGTAGTCGTTTTTCTGTGATTTCAATGCCAGAGTTGGTACAGATTACAAGTCTTGACAAAACCGTCAAAGAAGGTTCGGTGTAGGCAAAACGAATGAAAATAGGCAACGCCTCTTAGAATTGTGCACACAGTTCAATCTTTGTGTCAGTAACACTTTCTTTCAAACAAAACCACAGCATAAAGTCTCGTGGAAACATTCTCGATCTAAGCATTGGCATCAGCTCGATCTTGGTAAGCGAACAAATATAGAAAGCGTGCTGCTTGTCAGATCATATCAAAGCGCAGACTGTGACACTGATCATTCACTGGTATGTGCAAAACAAAGGCTTCACCACACGAGATTTCACCGCACCAAATTGTCTGCTAAGTCTAGGATAGACGTCACTCGCATGTGCGAACCTAATCTAACTGCGAAATTCGCAAAAGCCTACACAGACGAGTTCAACAAGACAACACCACTTGAATCTGCTTCAGAAAACTGGGAATTGATAAAAAGCTGCATATACCGAGTCGCAATTCCCACGTTCGGTCCGAAGAAAGCTTGAACGAGCGACTGATTCGAAGCAAACGCATCTGAGATGACTGCTGTGCTGGATAAGAAACGGTCAGCGTTCTTGAGGTTCAATGGTATGCCAACAGATGAAAACATACGTCTTCTAAGAGCAGCTAGAAATAAGCCCCAACAGAGTGCAAGGCGACGTGCAAACGACTATTGGACTGAAGTTAGCCTCAATATCTAAAAAGCTGCGGATACCGGAAATTTTCACGGTATGTATGATGAGATCAAGAGAGCCATTGGCCCAAACAAACTTAAAACGGCTCCCATTAAGTCTTAATCTGGTAAGGCGATTGTCGACAAAACTCAACAGATGGAAAGATGGGTAGAGCACTTCTCTTCTCTCTACTCTACGGACAGTACGGTTCTACCGCTTGAACTTGAAAATGTCGAACGGTTGCCGACCATTGAATATCTAGATACCCCTCCTACTCTGAATGAGCCAAATAAGGCAATCGTCCGCTTAGCGAATGGAAAGGCCCCTGTGGACGACGGAATTCCACCTGAGCTCATCAAATGCGGTAGAGCAGCATTATACCCGCCTCTTCACCATTTACGTCTTCAGTGCTGGCAGAAGCTGGGTGTCCCACAAAAGATGCGAGACACAGAGATCATCACGCTATTTATGAATAAGGGTGACATAGGCGACTGCAACAATCACAGAGGAATCTCCCTTCTGAATGTTGTAGGCAAATTGTTTGCTAAAGTCTTACAGATCCCGCTGCATGTTTTAGCTGATAGAATTTACTCCGAATCTCAATGTGGCTTTCGCAAGGGAAGATCAACCGTTGACATGATCTTCTCCTTGAGAAAACTTCAAGAAAAGTGTCGGAAACAGCGTATGCCATTATACGCTGTTTTATTGATTTGATGAGGCATTGGTCTACGTCAGCAGGGAGAGTCATTTCAAAATGCTTGATGTGATATGCTGCCCCCCAGGGCTGCTCGGACTAGTTATTTCGTTCCACTAAAGTATGAAAGGCTCAGTCCATTTTAACGGTTGCAGTTCAGAAGCATTTGAAATTCGCCGAGGCGTCAAACAAGGGTGTGTTCTTGCTCCCACGCGGTTCGGCATTTTCTTTGCTCTGCTTCTGAAGCACGCTTTTAGGACGAGTACAGAAGGCATTTAAATACGCACGCGAAGTGATTGTAAGCTTTTCAACCTTGATCGGTTGAGAGCACGAACCAAAGTACGGGATGTGATAATCCGTGACCTGTTGTTTGCCGACGATGCAGCCTATATTGCTCACTCCCAAGAGAACCTACTAACGCTAATGGACTGCTTTTCGTCTTCATGCGAAGACTTTGGTCTAACAATCAGCATGAGCAAGACCAAATTCCTTCGTCAAGCATCAGTATCGCCACCCATCATCACTGTTGGAAACTGTCAGCTTGAATTAGTACATCATTTCACGTATCTTGGTTCAACCATTGCGCAGAATCTCTAGCTACGGGGATTGATAAGCGAATTGACAGAGCAGCTGTCATTTTGTCCCGATTGAACTCTCGTGTTTGGGGTAACCGCAAGCTGACTGTATAGAGAGTGATGATGGTACACAGTGTGTGTGTAGTGAATGCTTTACTATACGGCAGTGAAACCTGGACCACCCACGCAAGACACGAACGGAAGCTGAATGCTTCCCATCTACGAAGCATCCGTCGTATCTTGAACATATCGTGGATGGAAAGAGTGACTATCGCTGAAGTGCTTTCAAAAGCTGGTCTACAGAGCATGTTTACACTATTACGTTAGCGCCGCTTGCGGTAGCTTGGTCATGTCTATACAATTGAAAATTATCGTTTTCCGAAAGATCTACTCTTCAGTGAGTTGCAATTAGGAAGTCGACCATTGGGCAGACCGCACTTGCGGTACAAAGATGTTTGCAAAAGCGATATGAAAGCTCTTGACATTGACCCCGCAAGAACTTGCTCTTGACCGCTCACTTTGGAGGCATTGTGTAAAGCATGGTATGCAAGCCGGGGAGGAGAGAATACAGCACTTGGCTGCTAAATGCGAATCACGCCGCCGGCGTGCAACTGATGCAATACAACAGAGTTCTGACTATCGTTGTAAGCACTGCGGGAGAGATTGTTCCTCCCGAATCGGACTGTTTAGTCATTCAAGAAGCTGCAAAACATGGGAAAATCATGCGAAGGTGATGACATCCATGGTCGACCATAGACCGAGGAGGCCAACAAAGATCCATAATTGTTTATTTAAGTGCAAAGGTCAGCGTCTGCTGAAACTGCGTACGTAACCATGTGGTATTAGGGGGATGTCCGTTTATACTAATCGATTGCAAAAACCGGCGACTGATTATTGAATATATTCGGACCGAATCGAGAGTCCATCAATCATGAAAATAGAGCTTTGGCAATGAATCGGTTATAGTAAGTTTTTGGTAACGTTTCGCTTCTGAACACAGAAGCTTCGTCAGACCAAGGGTGTCGATACGAACAGTGTTGAGGTTTAAATGGCATTCTCTTGACCAATCCTGAATCCTCTAAGCTAGACAGGGGAGATCAAGATAATTGATCAACACCTCCTAATTGCTGTGTTCATCCCTAATTATTTAATAATTGCACAGGTCAGCGTCTGCTGAAACTGCTTACGTAACCATGTGCGTATTAGGTGTGATGTTCGTTAATCCTTATCCGCTGCAAAACCGAACGCCAGATAGTTGAGATATCCGCCCCATCCACCCTGTTCACCGCATTCGCCCCAGCCTTTGTTATTTCAACAGCCTCGGCGTGAAGTCTTTCCCTATAATTTTTCACACCCAGTCTTATCACTTTCACGTTATCAAGATCTACGCTATGTCCAGTGTCTAACACGTGTTCAGTTAGAGCAGAATCCCGAATTAGTGATTGATATTCACTGGGATTGCGTGGTCGCTTTCCCACTCATTTCCTGTGTTCGTTTACCCTAGTGCAGGGTTCTCTAGACGTTTGTCCAATGTAAACACCAGCGCAACCCTTGCAGTTTATGCAGTTCGTCGCACAACCTGAAGGAGTGTTATCTTTGAGATGCATTAATACGGAGCGGAGAGTTCTACCTGCCTTAGATGATACTCTAATACCTGCGCTATTCAACATTCGACTTATTTCTTCGGACGCGCTTTTGACATACGGTAGAGATACCGTAGCTCGCCAAACTTTTTTCGTCTTCGGTTGCGGATGTTTAACTCGGTTCAACTGGCGCTTAATTAAGCTCTTGGGGTAACCATGATTTGCAAGTCGGCGACTGACTTCTTCATGTGCTTGTCTCTTATCTGCATCATCGCTGCAGAGGCGGTCAACCTTGTAGAATATTGATTTCAGAATCTAAACGTTACCAAAAACCTACTGTAACCGATTCATTGCAAACTTTATTTTCACGTGTGTTCATCTCTTGTTGGTATTTATTTGTACAGGTGTGAACAGCGTCTGCTGGAACACATGCGTACGTATTCATATACACATTAGGTGTTATGTTTGTTAATCCTTATTTGCTGCAGAACTGAACGTCATATTATTCAGATATCCGCGAAAACCAACTTGTTCAACGCATTCGCCCCAGCCTTTGTTATTTCCAGAGCTTCGGCGTGAAGTCTTTTCCTATAAGTTTTCACACCCCGTTTAATCATTACCACGTTAACAAGTTCTACACTATGTCCAGTGACTAGCAAGTTTCAAGGTAGGGCGAATTTCAGAATCAGTGATTGATACTCGCTGGGATTGAAGGGTTGCTTTCTCAATCCTTTCCTGTGTTCGTTTACCCTTGTGCAGAGTGTTTTACCGTTTGACAATGTAAACTCCCACGCAACCCTTGCATTTGATTTTACAGATGCAGTTCGTCGCACAACCTAAAGGATTCTTAACTTTGAGGTGTAATAATACTGTGCGGATAGTTCTGTCAACATAATATGTTAATCTTATTCCTGCGTTATTCAAGATTTGACTTATTTCTTCGGAGACGCTTTTGACAAACAGCAGAGATACTGTAGCTAGGCAGCAAATAGTAATTGTTATAACCGAAGTTGCAGTAACGTTGAAAAAGTAACATTTCATAGTAGGGTTGCTCTTATCCAATTGCACATATGAAATTGCCGATACGTATTACCTGATCGTGATTTTTTATTTTATATAACTTCATGGATAACCTCCATTCATATTAGAACATCAACTATCACATACTCGTCTCTAAATATTTCTCTCTATTGAAAGAAAACAATAAATGTTGTCAACCGAGATATATTTTTGTAAAAGTGATAATAATAAACATTCACATTTCTATTGCTGCTTCAGTTTTCGCAATTGTTCAGACTCCCACTGCTTCATAAAACGTATGCGCGGTTCAACGTAGTCCAGAAATATTTTCGGCAACCAGTCGAACATCGGAAACATGACCTTTTGTAAGTCCATGTGATGATAATCTTCACGTCGATCGTGCTCCACTTCATATATTGAGCCTTCAATTGCTCATTAATCTTGATCCGTGACTCTGCTCTGTAAATGATCTTGCCTCATGTACGTTGGATTCGGCATCGCATCCGATTTCTCAATGATTGTGGAGATCACACCGATGAAAATCAGTCTGCACAGCAGCATACTGTTGTTTTGAACTTCAGAAAAATCTTAAAAGACGCGAAATGTAAATAGCTGATTTTATAAGCGAGAAACAGCGAAAACAATGCGCGTTGCCAAATTCAATTAATTGGCTGGACAGTCGTAGCGATATCCATGTGAATGCATTCACAAAACACATTAAGGTTATACTAACGTTTAACCAATGGCTTGATGAGAAACTGAGAAACCAATTCGTTTTCGTGATACCAACACATATGTGTCTTTCGTAGACCAATCGAATGATAGTATGTTCAAACTGAGTGACACGGAGACTCAAATGAAGGTAAAAAATGGATCCAGAAAACCACACACATACAAAGACCGAACATATCTAAAATCTTGGAGGAAAAATAAAGGCAATGCTTGCCATGACATTCAAATGTTCACTTCGATCAACTGCTGTTTACACGCTCTACATAAGATAAAGTGAACGATACTAAAATGAACAAATTTTGGTTTCGCATTCTTTTCACAACCTTATGCTCATAATCGGTGAGCATGAGAATCAAATTCTGCCGGCGATCTATTTTTCGTTGATTCTGTTCTTGCTTCTAAATTGCTGAACTTCAACCATCATCAATCCCAGTTAACAGCGTCAACTTTGATGTATTTAATACTCCCATTCTTCATTTCCCTATTATATCCGAAATGGACTTGAGACTAAGTAGAGATCATTCGTAACAAATTAATTTAAACACTTTTCCTTACACGGAATGTGAATGTAGTTTATATTCTACATTTACGCATAACAATCACGAAACACGTTAGTGGTAATAATTTAATCATCTGGAGACCAATTAAGGAACCTTTGTAACAGATTAATTTTAACACTTTTCCTCCATCGGTGTTCCAAATATTTTAATATGGTTTACATTCTAGCTTTACGTATAATAATCAAGAAAAACGGTGTTGGTAATAATTTGATCATTTACAGAATGTAATACTTAATTCTTGATAGATATAACCGCCATTCGAACAACCATTCCAAACTGTAGTAATTGTAAAACTGAAGAATGACCGTCGTAATAAGCAAGGCAGAATATATCGAGAAAGCTGAACAACTACTCTGTGACACAACAACATACAGACGGATAAAGGAAGACCTGAAAAACGACTTGAAAAGAAAATCAACGCAACCATGAAGAAATTGAAGTTCATGGGACAACTGAATAGATTAGAACAAACGAGAATGAAGCAGCAAGACTCCACTACATCCAGATTGTTGGCCACCGTCGGTCGATGTGGACCATGTATGTACATCACATCGCATGAGTTTCATGTTTTGCAGCTTTTTGAATGACTAAACAGTCCGATTCGGGAGAAACAATCTCTCCCGCAGCGCTCTCAACGGTGATCAGAACTCTGTTGTATTGCATCAGTTGCACGCCGGCGGCGTGATCTGCGTTCAGCAGCCAGGAGCTGTATTTTCGCCTCCCCGGCCTGCAGACTACGCTTTACACAATGCCTCCAAAGTGAGCGGTCAAGTGCAAGTTCTTCCTAGCTTGCGGGGTCAATGTCAATAGCTTTCATATCTCTTTTGCAAAACATCTTTGTACGCGAGTGCGTCCGCCCAATGTGACTCCTAATTGCAACTCACCGTTAGAGTAGATCTTTGGCATACGACAATTTTCAATTCATGACCTGACCATAGCCCACGCATGCAGGTTGCTGACGTAATATTGTAAACATGCTCGGTAGACAGGCCTTGAAGCATTCAGCATTAGTCACTCTC
>JACCGJ010000193.1:0-39082 GCA_013407085.1 Atriophallophorus winterbourni | reverse complement strand
GAAAATACAATTTGAATCCTTAAATATCAGTCTCCGGGATGCATACACTCATGAGTTTGATTCAATGGATCCTGGCTCATATTACAATTCGTTTCTAAATTATTTCAATTCGAAGATTTACGAAAACTCGATTTTTGTACCACACAAATGCAGCTACAACAACCAGTTTGTTATTCGGAGTAGAACGAAAAAATGGTTAGCTGTTAAGCGAGAGTCTTGGGTAACTCATAAGAATTTTGGTACGGAAGAAACTTGGAAGCGATTCTGTAAGATACGGAATTACGTCACGACTCTTGTAAGAGAAGATCGCATGCAATTCCAATGGAACTTGCTTAAGAGAATGGAAAAGAATCCTAAGCTTCTCTACAAGATAGTAAATGAACGATCAAAGATCAAACCTGGTGTATTCTCTGTACTAACACCTCATGGATTGACCCACACTGCCCAAGATACCGCCGATGATTTAGCAACGTTTTACTCATTTGTCTTCAATCCCAAGCGTTGTATACCATATCAAGTTTCATCAAGTTCGCCACATTTCGAATTATTAAGTGAAATGACTATCAACGAATACATGGTTGGGCGGGAACTTTGTCGACTAAACGAAAAGAAGTCCCCTGGCGCAGACAAAATTACTCCCGCCGTACTTCGCAGGTGTCGCGTTGCTTTGACTGCTCCTCTCACTCGCATATTCAATCTCAGCTTAAATGAAGGAAAAATACCACCGCAATGGAAAGCAGGGATGATAACTCCTATTTATAAAGGCGGTAGCCGTTCAGACACAGCAAACTATAGACCGGTAACGTTAGTTCCAGTGATCTCCAAATTAATGGAACGCATTGTGACTGCGCGCATACGAGAACATTTTGAAAACCAAAATATTTTGACCGCAGCACAACACGGTTTTCGAAGAGGTCGTTGTTGTTTATCTAACCTTCTTACAACGTTCGAGGATTGGACCAAAGCACTAGACGAAGGTGAGGTTGTACATGCTTGCTACATCGATATTTCCAAAGCTTTCGATAGAGTCAACCATGACATCTTAATTAAAAAGCTCGAATCCTATGGAATAACGGGAATATTGCTGAATTGGATAAGGGACTATTTTACTGATAGACACGTACAAGTTCGCGTTGGCAGCACCTTATCTAGAAAAATAGAAGTCACGAGTGGAGTTCCGCAAGGTTCCGTGCTTGGACCTCTTCTATTCTTGGTGTATATGAACGATATAGTGGAGGATATTGGATGCAACTTGATACTATTTGCTGATGATATTAAAATATGGAAACGTGTAAGGTCTGTTAATGACTGTATGGCATTACAACGGGATCTGTGCACCTTATTTCGTTGGTCCCAGTTAAATGAGTTACCATTTAACCCTGCGAAATGTAAAATTCTGCAGCTTGGAAAATCTCTACACCACACGTGTCAGCTTGGCACGCAAGATCTCGTCTGGACCACCGCAGAAAAAGATCTCGGTATATGGGTTTCGTTTAACCTTAAGCCTGGACATCATTGCCAGACGGTGTACAATAAAGCTTGCCGTATCTTGAGTCTTCTCAAAAGAATATTCCGGATTTTTACGCCCGAAACCCTACCCCGGGTAATTAACACGTATATAAGTCCTGTTATGGAATATTCCATCCAAGCCTGGGCACCATGGCTGAGGAAGGACATCGAACTACTCGACAGGATTTATCATCGTGCTACAAAGTTGGTCCCCCGTTACAGAAATTTGGCTTTCACAGAGCGAATGTTAAAACTAAACCTACATGATTTTACCCAACGACGGATACGTAGTGACCTCCTGTTGACATTCAAAATCCTGCATACTGAAAACCATCCGCTTAAACACTTGCTAAATCCCAATGGCCTTACTCGAACACGAACACATTCAAAGGCTTTAAGCATTCCGCATTCTCGATTGGATATTCGTCGTAATTTTTCTCGGTAAGAATTTGTTTCACTTAGAACTATTTGCCTGAACAAATCACACGATCAGAATCTGTTGAGGTTTTCGCTTCCAAACTCGATGAGTTTATGACGAACCATGCGGTATGTGACTGTCCCTATTAATTTTTGAGACATTTTTTTTATATATTTTTATATATTCCATATACCTTGTCATCCTATGGTTATTGTTAAGCTTAATGCTTTTTCTACCATAAAATTTTCTGAGTTCTGAGTTCTGAAATACCTCAGTTAGATTTATGAACTTTACGTGAAACTGATAATTAGAATATGGAAGAAACATTGAGAAAAACTCACCGGGGTTGGTTTCGCGTGAAACGCCATGACGATTACGGACATGATGAGGATTTTCGCAAGCATCATGGCACAGAACTAGAAGACAAACGTTAGGGTAACCATGAAACATTTAATGCATTACATCTTTATTGAATCATGGACCCAAGATTCAAGATTCAAGATTCAAGAAATTATGTTCACAAAAAGCACACAGCTTCACAATTACCATATCATAGAAAATTTTTGTTCAGGAAAAAGGTATAAAATAAACATGTTATGTCAAGTATGGTCCAGTTGCATACTTACCATGAGACAATACGCAGGTGTCGTTAAATCGTTATACAACAAATAAGTATCTAAATTTCGGAAGAACGTTTCGACGCTGGGAGCGATCACAAGAGTTTTGGGAAGGGAATTCCAAATGAAACAGACACGTACATAATAAAACATATCGGCGACAGCTGATACGGGAGTGCGGAATTTGTAGTGTCGCTGAGTGGCTGCGTGTATGTCGTGACTCACAGTATTTGAATAAATGTTTTAGGGGATGGTGTGGGGTATTTTATATTTTGTATGTTAGTATCACATCACTTCAAAGGCTTCTTTGACGGAAAGTAGGGAGTCTCAGTTTTTGCAATCGTTCCTCGTTCGTTAGTTTCCGGAAACCACTTACGAGTTTGGTTGCACGATGGTATATTTCATCAAGCAATGATATATCCTTTTCTAACCACGGAATCCAAGCTTGTGATGAATGCTCCATGGTTGGAATTAAGTAGGCTTTCATGATGGTGGACAACGTTCCAGGCGAGAATGTTCTGAAAATCCTTCGTACCATACCTAGAAGCTTGAAAGCACGCTTGTTGATGACCTCACAATGCATGCTGTTCTTCAGGCTGCCGCATACACAGACTCCAAGAATCCTTTCCGACTCGTTCCAGCTCAAAATCATCTGCCCAAGGTAATGTTGGCACTGGAATGGCTTACCAATTTGCAACATCTTGCATTTTTGGAAATTGAATGGCCACTTGTTCCGTACCAAGCATTCATGGAGATCGTCTAGATCACGTTGCAGCTGTACACAGTCCGCAGTTGATTTTATCCGCGTTCAAAGTTTAATATCGTTAGCAAAGAGAATCATCTTGCATGAGAGCGTCTTTGGTAGGTCTGGACCTAATGATTCACTCTCGTGATGCCCTTCATTTTTTGCCATTTACGACCAAGTTGTCCCACAAGCAATGCTTTCACCATTCTTTCGCAACATGGATTCTCCTCGACACACGATGGCTGTAGTGAGTCGTTTTTGGTTCTTTCTACTTTGCAATATGTAGAAGGTCGATCTGTTGCATGTCTTAGAAGAGCATTGGTTCGTCACTCTACTGGTACAATTCACGCTTGCACACAAGGTTTACATACTACACTGCAAACGTTGCATGTATTTTATATCGCAATAAAACATACTCATTGCTTTAGTGCCACTGCTATTTCGAAAATGCGGCTGATGCAATTAGTCTCAATGACATCGCTTAATAACCATAACACGATTATAATTTCTACGAGAATAATAATAATCTCAATGTTTATGTTTGACCACAACATTGCTAAAGGCTGGGCTTACATGCCCGGTAAAAATCTATTGGTAATTCATGAGTGTTTCAAACACATGACCGGGAATCACTCTGCGGTTATGTAATCAAACGTTGTGATTCTTCGCAACACTCCCATTTAACAGCGGCTTCATATTATAATTTCATTGATCCGAACGACTACCATTCATCATTAAAATGATATTTTCATTACACGTTTCGAATACGGTAATTACTTAATGGATATTATTGTGTTGTGCAAGGTCTATCAACCGAGCCTAGGGTAACGAGAGCTCAAGTGAACCGTTTGGCGCACAATCGATTAGCAAATTAGACTGAGGTAACCACTGGGATAGGCATGTTAAAGGCAGAGTTCAAGATTCAAGAATTTATGGTATACAAAAGCTCGTAGCTGTACAACACCACAGGATATTCGTATACGGGCAATAAATATATATACAAAATAAATTGAGGCATTAGAAAGATCGGGAGTTTTGTAGTTATAAAAAATGTCCTATATTGTCGCGGAATGATGGAAAAAATATACGTTTGGATAAAGATCATATTATATAAACGGGATTTAGGGTGGAATTATTACACATAAATATATCCAATTTGTTCCTGAAAATCCTTTCACTAGATAATTGTAGAACATCTGATGGTAGGGAGTTCCATAAGAAACAAACGCCCACCGAATAGAAGAATCGACGGCAGTTATGGTGGTAATGTGGAATATCAAATGCCAGTGGGTGTGTACGTGTGACATGGCTTGACCGGAGGCGAAATAGATGCCTCAGAGGGTGCATCTTTGAGTTCATTATTTTATAAGTTAGGGTCAGATCAAGTCGGACCCATCTGCGAAACAGTGTATCCAAATTAAAATGCACAAGTCGATAATAGAGTAATTGTTGCGTGATTTGCTTATGTAATGACAAACGTGTGTTGTTAGTTTTCATGTGCGCAATAGGCGTGTTTGTTAAAATGGCTTCAACTAGCGTGGTGAGATTTGTGGGTGAATGCAATTAAAGTTAGAAAGGTTGAACTTTGGGATGAATCAGTAACTGATTCTGTAGTGATTGCTGAAGGTGAGAAGTGTGACGTGGTTCATATTTGATCAAGTAATATTAAAGTCCACAAAAACACCATAATATACGTTAAAAAGGAATACGCGATTTGACCTTGAATATCCTGACATAATTTGGCGCACCCTTACAATGCATCCAGTTGTGTTCCAGACGTAATTCGTTGGGCTCATGGTGGAGCCCTTGGATCTGTGAAGTTTAATCTGCTGAAACAGCTAACGTTTATCACGATAATTTATTGTAGTTAAAGATTATCGGCTAAAATATCTGAACTGCAGGTTATTCTTCTAAAAATGTTGTTGTTGGTGTTGACGGGGAAGTCTACGTTGCAAATGAAATGCCCCTAGACTGATAATCACGCCGGAACAAGTAAGTAAAGGTGCTATTTGTGTCACAATCGATGTTCATCTGGTAAATTTCCAAAAGACTTCGGAGGTAAAATTAAATTTCTCGCAGCTTTTCTAAGAGCACTAACAGTTGGTTTGTATATACTGCGAATTAGGGCTTGATGCTACAACCACCTTTGTTGAAGCCATTTTGAATTCTAAGTGAAGTCAAAACAAGAATTATTACATCCACTTATCTAATGGTTAGATGAAGACAAAGTTTATAGTTCGTTATCATATCAATTCGATAAATACTTTTGTGGGAAAACATTAAAAATCTTGTGGTCAAATTTAATGTACATGCTCCTATTATTCCTAAATGTTCCTCGAAAAGTTTGGAAAAATCAAGTAATGATATAGACAATCCTCAAGACTTATTGATGTAACTGTCACTGTACACTCAATTAACTTACCGCAAACACCACGAAAGGCCGTTTCATAACAATTCCATACAATCCGATAGCGCAGAACACCATGATAGCGATGCCAACCCAGAATCCAAGTTGTCCAATTGGTGCTTTTATAAAGAAATTTTAAATGGTGTTTTAATACACCGTAACTAAGAATCATTGAGAAACCAAAGCGGAATTGGGTAAAAAGGATAATGCAAAAATAGCCCAGCATATTCTACTACATCAATCGCACAAAACTGTTTAGATTGGTAATACTGTGTTAACTGTATCGGATTTTACTTGGATTTGACGGATAGGTAATCAGACAGATAACTCAGGCATATTCTTTGGAATATGAATTTTTAATATTATCTACAAATTAATGCGACGAATATTTGCAGTTTTGCTCCTTATTAAAGCAATTATCGCTTAAAGTAAGAGCAGAGTATTGTAGAACAGTTGCTCTGCTTGATTGCTGAGTGTTTAAAATTGCAAAACTAACCTGAGTATTCCATTAATGCTTCAAAAAGAGTTTTCTTCGCGTACTGATCCGATTCCAGTTGATTGACGCGCAAGAAATTGTCAATTGGAGTTTTCAGATAGTTGTACATTGTGGTCTCAGCCCATATAAATAGACAGCCCAAAAGGAAAAGAACAAATCCGGTAACCTGAACAAAATGTTGCGGCAAAATCAGTGAGTCTTTCCGAAAATATAATATATTTAAATATTATTGGAAGATTGAGTTTTGACAACTGGTTATCTGCGCTATATCTTTATATATAAATAGAGAGAAAAAAACAATAATAATTCTGTTCAATTCCTTAAAACTGAATATGATATATTAAAACGATAAATATACTATCGAAAAAGCGTGTATTTATGACTTGCAGACCAGGTTCAAATGATATTAGTATGGTAAAATTCCTCTATTCTTATATCACAAATTTTCACTGAAAAGTAATAAAATGTATCCAGCAAAATCATATAAAGAAATTGAAAAACGAATTAGTTAACTAGGTAACATTTTAATTCGTACATCATACACGTAATAATAATTCTATTTGATGTAATAAAATCATAACAAGTAATTGTATTTTTTCAGTGGAAATTTACACGATGACGTATGAATTTATGGTTTTCTGTTAGCTTAAAAACGATATCAATAAATCCGTACTTTTGCGTTACATACCAATGATTTGTTGAAAGAGCAATTGAAATCCAACAAACATGGAGAGTTCAGTCAAGAACCGCATGTACCAAATTGTAATGAAATGGCACACATTCAAATTCTCTTCAAGTATCTCTTGATATATTGGATTGAACAGAATAATTATATTTATTTGGTTTTAGCGCAATACTTTTCATTAGATTCAAATTACTAATTTTCGCATAAATATCAAAACAGACGAAAGATTTAATGTTTTATATCCGTAATAATTTACCACCAACAGAGTTTGTGCATAAATAAACTTACAAAAGGCAAATAATTATTGATAATTATCCTATAAAGTTACCTACCAGCATCATTGCACAGAGAAAGGCCGTCAAGATACGACATCGCAGGTTGACATTAGTTACTGTAGATGAAAATATGAGGAGCTGAATTAGGTGGTTGATCAGTATCATAGAATTATTCTAATAACGAATACATTTTTGTTTTCGTGATATCCATTAATGTTGAATTGTGCATTCAACCGCTAAATAATGGTGAGATGACCAATAATGTTCAAACTAGGTTTATTTTCTTTTATTTCTACGTTTGAAATACTGTTAATATCAATATTAATATATTTACAGTTATCGTCCCATGACAAATAATATTTATTGAAATACATTGATAATATCTTCAATGATTTCTCGTTCCTCAAAATATAATGAATGCTGGAACTGCAATAAGACGTTTTTGCTAATTCCTTACACATATTTTTATCAACTTTTTATACGATTAACTGATATATTTTTCTGAATTATTTTTGAAATCAGCAATGTTACATTTTTTATTTCAAAAGGATACTGAAAACACAAACCAAAATGTTTCGGGTTTAGCATAAAACTAGCGCATGCAATATAATGTTAAACTGGCCTCAAATACTAAACAAATGATGGATAACAAAATGAAATTAGAATTTTTCGGATACATTGAGACTAGAGAAAAGAATGAATTTGTCAAAAACGCAAGCACCTGCCGAAATCTGTTGTATGTATATCGAGTGTAACACGCATTCGAATAAATATTCAAAACTAGTTATCCGACGTTAACACGCAGGCTTTCTTGCAGCATTTTGTACACTCCAATTTACGTAAGAGCATTTTAAAACTAACAAGATACATTCAGGCATTTGGTACGATTACTTTTTCGATATTCTGAAATGTGATTGGCAAACACAACGCCACTTGAAAGAGCATTGTTGTACATCTTTTCTGATAAACAGATCTGAAAAACGATCTCACAAACTCCAGACTTGTAAAGAGACTGAAACAACTTTAGCTCATTCTGCGATTGAACGTTTTATTCAAAGCGTGTTCAATTAAAATAAGTTGCAGTGTCGATTAAAAATACGTTGTTTAACTTCAGAAAAATATGACCAGGTTGACGACTCTTTAAGAATAGTTGATTGCATGTCAAGCTATCTGATGTTCCTGCAAACATGAACAACACAAATTAGAATTTCGTTTCGTATACTACTCTTGTAAGTAGCAGTGACAGATTGTTTTGTCGCCAAACAAATTATATCTTACTTACTGTACCATTATACGCTTTCAATATTTTCTTTGTTTTGCTTCTGAAGCATGCTCTCAGAACGATAACAGAAGGTATTTATTAACGCACGCGAAGTGGTGGCAAGCTTTTCAACTTGAACTAGTTGAGAGCACAAAATAAAGCACAAGATACGCTAAGCCGTAACCTGCTGTATGTTGACGATGCAGCCATTATAGCTCACTCTCAAGAACACCTTCAGTCGCTAATACAGTGCTTATCATCGAAATTCAACGAATTTTGGCTAATCGTCTGCACGAGCAAGTCAACAGTCATTGGTCAAGGGATTCTATCGCATCCAACCATTACTGTTGGAAACTGTCAGCTTGAACCAGTACATTATTTTACATATCTTGGTTCAACCATTGCGGATAGTTTCTCGTTATATACGGAGATTGATAACAGGATTCGCAAAGCAGCTGTTATTTTGTCTTGCTTGAACTATCGTGTTGGAGTAATCGGAAAATTACTGTGAAGACAAAGATGTTGGTATACAGCGCGTGCGTACTAAATGCTTTACTGTACTGCAGTCAAACCTTCATCCGCGCAAGACACAAAAGGGAGCGGAATGCTTTACATCTAGGAGCATCTTTAGTTTATTGAACATATCGCAAACGAAAAAGAGTGACTGATGCTGAAGTGGTTTTAAAATGTGATCTAAAAGAGTACGTTTAACCTAATACGATAGCACGCTGGCTAGGCAACATTTACAGAATGAAAAAATGGTCGCGCTCAGAAATTTCTGCTCTGTGGTGAGTTGAAATCAGGAAGACGACTATTGGGCAGACCGCACTCGTGGTACAAAGACGTTTGCAAAAGTGATATGAAAGCTCGTAGCATTAGTCGGAATGAACTTGCTTCCGACCGGTCACATTGGTGGCATTGTGTAAAGAGTCGTCTGCAAGCTGGGGAGAAGGAGACACAGCTCTTGGCTGCTGAACCCAGATCTCACTGTTAGCATGCAGCCCACACTGATCGATAAAGTTCTAGCTATCGTTGCAAGCGTTGCGAAAGCGATTGTTTCTCTTAATATATTTGAAAAGCTGTCGAACATAAAAGTCAAGCGATTGTGATCTAAATTCATGGAATCACATGGATCGCAGGAGGCAAACAAACCTATCCCCGCCAAAAGCTGTCTGAAAAGCGTGAGGTCTAAAATGCCAAATTATTCTTATAAATGGTGAAATATGTCAAGCATGACTTATTCTTTATCAATTCGATTTCCAATGTTATTCTGGCTTTATCGATACATATAAACAGCGCAATAAGAATGAATGCCACAAAGTCATTCAAATTAATGCATTTTGAGTGTCTGATATATTTGCGTAAGCAAATACGACTAAAATTCATTAAAACCGATCTCTGTGAAATAAATTATAATGCTGACCGGATATGCGGTGATATTTGATTTTAAAAACCCACAAGAAGAAAACAACAGTGAATTTACTTTCAAATTACTCCAGACAATTGAAGTTTCATTCAGAATCATTTTTCAATAAAGATTCCTTCAAAAGACATCGCTGTTTATATTAGAAAATTATTGATTATCGATAAAAAGAACCTACCATGGATAAATAACAATAGTATTGCTAATTTAAAATATGAGCAGTGCAAAACATATACGTTTGACACATTTATTTTGAATTGAAATAATAGATGGTTAGTCCTTAGTTCATAAAAATTTATAGCGATTATTTTTAATCATGGAGTTGAACGATAGCTAACACAATAGGGTCAAGTAATTAAAAATGAATTTCGTGTTTATGCCATTTTATGACGTGCCTTTACGTTTTGAACTGATGGCGTATGTATCAGTATCATCCATCAAAATATGTGTCGCTTTATTTGCATAACGATAACCCAATCACAAAAACAAAAGACTAGCATTAAAGGACGCAATAATTGATCCATTAAAACAATTGTAGGTAAATAAACAATGGGCGCTGAAGTTTGTGAAAATATACATTCTCGCAAATTTTAAATTAGATATAAATATTATTTTATCCACATCTCTTCATTATTTAACCAAATGGTTCTTGTTAAACAGAAACATAAGTGATAATATCCAGTTTGGTTACTTCACTATAGGAATCATGGGTATGTTCTACAAGCATAGCAAGCCCTGAGTGTATAAAAGTACTAGTGCATCACTCACGGGTTCAGTTTTCATCGTTTTAATGATGATTCAACCAGCTGTTTATTATATGCTGTGACGGTAGGGACAGAATCTCGTTCATTTTTTAATTCCAATTATGCACCGACCGTGTGAATGACGTCATTTCATTAATTACCTTGGTATTCTAGGATTCTGGCATCTAAGTTTATGTTAATTACCGGTAGCTCAAAGCATTCTAGTAGCACTGCATATTCCACTACTTTAACGTTTTTGAAAACGACATGTCCTCCTGCTTGAGTTCTCGTTGCTTCCTTTTTTCTGATAATTTTATGATCCTATCAACCGACATTAGATATACGCTTATCTCAGATTATGGAAAAGTAATCGAGAGGACAAAGACATGGGACTTGCCACTAAACTTGTGGAAGAGCTGCGTTCTGATGAGTGATTTGGTGATAACACAACTCAATGTGCTGGAACAGCAGCCAAGGCTAGTAGGGAAGTTTTCAGAATGCGCTCGGCCTTGACATGCCGAAAACCCTTTATCTTCACTCCCATGTGCAGGGTAGTCGTGCAGCAACTGTTGGAATACTGTTATTTCTCCTAGGTACTGTAATTAAAAAAATTATCACGTGTCTCGAAAGGGTCAGGCAGTTAAAAACTATTACGCAAGACTCACGGACCTCGATCTGTTATCACAAAAGAGAAGGCGGCTGCAAGACAACCTATTAGAAGCCTTTAGGATTCTATAGGATGTCACGGGTAATAATATTACTGAATTGCTTAAACTTGCTACTAAAACCGCTACAAAAACTAATTCAATGAAACTTCCTAGCAGTAGACCCAGGCTAATGCTATGTGAGAACGTTTTCAGCAACCGTTTCATCAACAACTGGAATATGCTCCCAGATGGTTCAATAAAGCTCCCTAAAGTTTAAAGTTTTAAGAGGGAGTTACACGCTGAATGGCTCACCCTATTTCCAAAAATTGTCTGATAAATGATGAAAAAACATGAAAAAACAAAAATGTGTTTGTGTTGTTCTATTTTCATCTTCTATCTGTCTATGCCTGGGCAAACTGATATCATAATAACCCATGTGCTGTCTATGATTATGCTGCACTTTGCCTTGATCAGGCTAGTGATTTCATACATTGTTCACGCATATTATTGCATTGTTTCCTTATTCGATGACCTCTTACTGTGGGGGTGAATAGAAATCCTACCTCAATTTCCATATATCCGGAAACAAGAACCTGAAAACCGTAAACTGCATACTCAATATCGAACAGCCGGGTTTTCAACCACATACCGTCGAAGAAAATCTGGTTTCATGATTGGCTATTAGCCATCTTCAGCCATGTGCAACTTGAACTTCAACATGAACTTATGAATTAAAATAAAATGAAATAGTGATTTTACAAATGTTAAGGTCGAATATAATAATATATTCGTTCCGTTAGCAACAGATAAGTAAAGCTGAGTAACGATGGTTCACATAGTACCTTACATGAAACAAGAAAAATGGATAGCTTAGTAAAAATAATAAATTAAACTTCACATTTTTTCGAATTAGCAGTAATTATGTGAAAGATAGTAACGGGATGTATAACAGCTTAAATTGGTCTGAATCGCACTGTTTATGCATGTATGGTGCTCAGCATCTAGGTTTAAACACTTATATGCGCATTGAAATTTCAATTCATAGAAACCAGGAAACGAAACTGTCATCATCATTTGAAAAATTGGGAGTGTAATTTGTTTAATATTAATAAATCCTTAAGTAAATTCTCAAGGAAACAATTAAATGGCTCTTAAAATATACGGGTAACAAATTACAAACCCTAATAGTCTAACGAGATCCGGATATAATCTAAGTAAACATGAAATTTCTACACTTGTGTTTTCCCATGATGATATGGAATCATCCACATCAGATTCCTCAGAAATAAGTAAGCTATTATAAAACTATTTTAGCGAATCATTCAATACCATCATATGCCCTATACCCCCAGGTCAAAATACTCCTTCAAAGTTTATTGATTCCATCTCATTTAGTATGCATGAAGTTGGTGAACTGTGTCAGCGAAGCAAAGCTACTTATAAGCCTGATATTGTAAGTTTTGTACCAGCAATCTTGCAAGTAAATACCTATGATATACCTTTGATTTTATTAAACCTATTTTTTCTTTCTGGTAAATCTGGTATATTCTCCCTCGAATGGAAACATTCTGTTATTATGCCCCGTCTTAAAACAGGGAATAAGCACATCATCACTAATTATCGCCCAATTAATCACACACCTTTTCTCTCTAGACTTTTCGAAAAGTTATTCAAGAATGCATTAATAGCTTAATTGGGCCCAAACGCTTTCTTTCCATTCCAACATGGCTTTTTGAATCAAAGGTCCTGCATTACGTGTCGGATGAAATATTTGGACTAGGTAACCGCTTCCATAGACCAAGGATTATCTGTAATGACAGTCTTCTTGGATATTACCAAACCATTGGATCATGTTTCTCATTCTCTTCTTCTCATTAAATTATCATCACTTATTATTTCCGGACCCCTATGTAATTGGTTCCGTTCTTATCTTTCTGATCGTACCTTCACCGTTTCCGCTAACAGTATATCCTCTGAATCTCAATCTATATCAATTCAATTCAATTTAATTTAATTTAATTTAATGGTCTAAAAAGCACATAGCTTTACAAAATCCACAAAATAATATGCGAATTAAAAATAACATAGGTAGTACAACGGGGTTTGTTTGCCTACTGATCAGTTCAGGAATCACGTAAAAATACATAGAGCAGAAATTGTTTTCAACCGGTTTGATAGGGTAAATATATATAGTTTACTTCGATGCATGGGTTCAAATATTTATGATGCAGAATATACTGTTTCAATGTTTGGATTGGTCGACATGATGTGTCCAAGTTCGATTTGAATATATCCAAGTTGGGTGAATGTGCAACGTTACGGGGTAGGGAGTTCCAAGTTAAACATACACGTACAGAATAAAGATACCTTCGACAGTTCAGCCTCGAGTCGGGAATAAGTACTGTATAGTTATGAAGTCATGCAACGTGGCGTACGAGGTCTACTCCTTTTTCTTATATGTATTAACGATGTGAAAATCTTTGTGAAAAACTCAAAGCTCTTTATCTTAGCGGATGATATTAAACTTGTCTTAGCTTTTTCCGTCATAAAGATATCACAGTCTATAAACTCTCTCAATGATGATCTTTCAACCCTTTTTAATTGGGGCTCACAATGAAGGTTAGAATTCTCAGGTCTGAAGACGCAATTCATTAGTCTACGCTGCTCAATACCCCCTGGTAGTATCATTCTAAACAATACACCTCACGCACCTTCTAACGAAATCGAAGACTTAGTATTTAGATATTCTTTATCGCTTAAATTCAACGAACAAGTAAGATTTCTCATAGCGAGAGCCAGACAGAAATTTTGGTTTGATCAATCAAAAATTCCTCCTACGTGAAGGTAGACTAAGTCAGTATGAAATTAAAGTATTACCGCTTATTGACTACTGTAATATAACCTACTCTCATTGCTAGGCGTGACTGTATACACTTAGAAAGCCTTCAACGCATAATTAGCAAAATTACGTTAGGTTACTTTAATCCTTCACCTTATCGGGTCAGATGTAATCTACTATACATAGAGCCGCTCTGGCTGCGTAGAATTCGTCTTAAACTTTCTCTTTTCTCCGAATCATTATGGAGCACCAAGTTAAACTGGGTCTACAATGCGCTTCCAAGAGTGCAATCATTACACCCTACGTAGCCGAACAAGGCTTTTCCACATTCTTTTCACTCGTACTGAAGTTCGACGCAGCTTCTTTCTAATTAGGTATGCACAGTTTTGAAACTCTCTTCCTCTTCATTTTCGTGTGTGCACATCAACGGGAAAATTTAATACACTAAGTGAAATTCCTAAGATAATTTCTTTCTTAGATAATTTATACTCTAATTGTATACCGGGCTTCTGATTTAACTTGAAGTTTTCTCATATTAGTATGTCATCGGTTCCGGTAATATCCCCTGGTTAACTTCGGCTAAAGTGTCAGGCTGCAAGAACCTGGAAATGCTTTTACACTAATTATTCTCAGCATTGCCTTGCATGATATTTTCTCTACACTATTATGCATATAACTGTCTTTTATTTCGTATAAGGCCTATAAATGTCACATTTAGCCAAACGTGCAAAATAATAAAATCTACCAAAAAATTAAAAAAAACGTCAAAAACTGAAAAACATTATGATTTTTATTGTACATTCTTATTTTTTTAATGATGTTCTATTTTACTTTGATGATTTCTCACCATGCTGGTGAAGAGAATATCTTACATTCTATTCCAGTGTCTTCGAAAACCGAACCATCACTGAAACTGGCCCGAAAGTTATCCACCGGAGATTCGTTCCGTATGCGATTCACTCTCCTGTAGATAACAAAAATCCGGCTAGTGAACTAATTTTGGTTCCGTTTGCCGCTTGCAGATTGACACCAGTTGGGTCCATGCGGGTGCTTGCAATCTGCGGTGGAATGACACTCACCCCTGCTCCTGTGTAAATCAGGAAACGTAGACTTATGTAGTGGCCAGCTGCAGCCGTCGCGATTACTGGATGGCCTGTTCTTTACTCGCCTTAGCTTAACTGGCGTTGGGGAAGGAACGGTGCTGCACACAGTGCCTGGCGTTAGTACCAAACTGTTTATGGTACTTGCAGAACCCTGTGTGATCAGCCTGGCGCGAAGCGGTTGCATCATTGTTTTGTGGACGACGTTTCTGCCGTTGAGGGTTACGCTGTTGATAAGTCGTTTGTATTGAAAGTGTAAGACGTTCTATTGCGTCCTTCTCACGAGCAAAACGTGGGTTTATTGTCGCGTGTGGCGTGTCTGCGGTCACCACATGCACTGGGCATTGCTGGTTTGACACTCGTGTAGCTTGTCGGTGGTAAGTGCAAATTTCCCCAGGGGTGCGTCGGTGTCCTGTACGGAGACGAAAGACCTGGTGCTAGCAGGCAGGCACTTGATCTAAAAGTGCTTGAGCACAGAATCACTGACATTGTTGCCACCTGCGAGCGTGCGCATATGCTTCAACAGTTGCGAAGGTTTCTGAACGCCCAACTCCGTTTCCTGGAGAAGTTGTTGCATGCGCTCTTACCGGAGCGTTGTAAGATTGCAGCCTTCAATTTGTCGTAGGGGTTTCCTAATGGTTTTGGATCCAGGACCTCGATCATTTGGGTTGCGACCGCCGTAGGAAAGTTAGCCATAAATTTAGCGAACTTCATATCCTGTGATTTGATACGATAGCTTTGACCAGAACAAACCACACTCTCTTGTTTGACATCTCGAAAGGGGGGAATCTGACATTAAAGTTCATAGCAGCGGCGTCGCAGAAAGACATAATGATACAAAATGAAGGGGGAAAAAGCGGGCTCACCGGTTTGTAGCAGATAAGCCGAGCGTTTCGTAAATAAGAATTAATCTAAATGCTGTGAATTATTATAAGTGTGTGAAATTATGTATAAATATATATAATTATATTTATGTAAGATAATAAGACACTGAGTATCAACAACAGACTTACGTAATTCTTGTGTGGTCCACTCGGATTATTGCTAACAATATATTTGACCCGTGTTATTTCTTCACCGGGATAATTGCGTGTCATAGATGAAACAAGAAGTGAATAACCGAAAAGGGAAGAAATATGCTGGGTCAATAATCTGAAACGATTAAATAGCGGTTCGGCACCACTTAGTTATCAGACGTTCACGCTGTATGAAGCGCAGGTGTGTGTTCAGTAGATTCAAACAAAACGACACACGGCATCATGTTGGAGAAAGTTTATGGAAATAAACTTACATTTGAAATCATTGAGGAATTATATCAAATGGTAATAATTCCTACAGTCCTTTTCGACCTGTACGGCTGAAGAACAAGCCACCTTGGTGGACGCCTGCGGTGCGACGCAAGATTATTCGGTGCGAGAGAAACTGGCGGACGTATACAGCCTTACCAACCTATAAAAATTGGTCGTGCTATAAGGCTTCGAGAAACAACACAATAAAGCTACAACGAAGGCTTATGCAACGCTACGAAACTTACCTTGCCAACTCTGCTAAAAAGAACCCTAAGAAGTATTTTAGTTATGTTCAGTCTAAAGGTAAGACAAGGGAGCACATAGGTACCCTAATATTAGACAATGGCGAGAAAGCCAATTCTGACCCCGAAAAGGTAGCAGCTTTGCTGGATTATTTTCAAACCCTGCATAGAATGGATGGCGGGGATGCAATTCACTCAGACTCAACTCTTTGTACAAAAAAGCGTGCTTCTAAGCGAAGTAGGTATTTGCACAGATCATGTCGCTGGTGTCCTAAAGAATCAAGACGGAAATAAATCCGCCGGACCTGACGATGTGCATCCTATAATTGTAAAGGAAATATCAAAAGTACTAGCAGAGCCTTCATGTGAGTTATACAACGAATCGCTCTGCAAAAACATCCTACCAGATGACTGGAAGAAAGCCATTGTCGTACCCATTCCAAAGAGAGATTACGCAAACACAGTTAACAATTTCCGACCGGTAAGCTTGACTAGTGTTTTATGTAAAACCTTGGAGAGACTTATCAGGGATCGTTTGTGCAGCCACCTCGTGCACAATTCATCGTCAATCACGGTTCAACATGACTTTCGTAAAAGAAGGTCGTGTCTTTCGAATCTTTTATGCTTTTTAGATAGAGTTTCCAAGACACTGGATGAACGCGGACAGGTAGAGTTATTTTACTTAGACTTTAGTGAGGCCTTGACTCGGTAAGTCACAGGATGAAGCTCGTGGCCAAAGGCATATCTGGTAAGCTTCACGAATGAATAACCAGTTTTCTTCGTGTGCAATCCTGCAGTATTTCTGTGCTGTGCTGCTAACATCATGCTAAATTTAATGGCCACGGGTAATAAGCTCTATGCTGAAACACGCTGGAGTCTCACTACCATTACTATTATCTGTCTATTTCTTTTGTCATGTCTGTCTAGTCCTGGGCAACCTGACAGTATCCCAGCCCACGTGCAGTCTCTGTCTGTGCGGCACTTTGCCCGGATCAGGCTTGTGCTTTCACATCATACACATTTCTTCGTGATAGATCCTTCTAGGTCCGTGTAGGCTATACTACCTTTTCCTTAATTAATGCGTTTATAGAAGCATCTCTACACGACACGAAATATAAGCTTATTGCTGGTGACTTCAACATGCCAAAATTAAACTGGCCCGATCCTGCACATCACAGCTGCTATACACCTTTCACTAGAACTATTGACTTATTAGGATACAAGCAATTTATTGACCAACCTACAAGAAATGACAATATCTTAGACCTAGTCTTCACTTTGAACCTTATTCCAGCTAACTTGAAGGTAATTCCATTTTTCCTTAACAGTGACCATAGAATATTATCATTCAAAATATTATGCACCACAACTTCTGTCAATTCTTCGCATCCATCTAATAATAAGCATACCTACAACTACATTAACTGGAATCTACTGTCAGAATTTATTAGAACAGAAGACTAGAGCCGATTCTTCCTCTCTAGTGATTTCACAACAGTCTCTTCAACATTTCATTCACAATTGAGAGGGTTACTTATGGAGGCATCATATAAGCTCATTAAGCACACAAAATTAACGAAAGCCCAGAAAATAGAAAAGAAAATGATGAAACTACATTCCGTTGCTGTAAAAACACATGACATATTCGCCCTTTTTCGTTCTTATGAACTATCAAGAAGTCACAGATATGCTTTAGATAGCACGCTTAGAGCCGACGAAAACAAAGCTCTTATAAGTCAGGATAAGCCGAAATCACCAAGTAAACTTTTCAAGTTAAGTTCATCCAACTCACCCAGCAACATAGATTTCATTATCAAATATTGTAATTCATCCGCCGTTGAAACAATTGTTAGTTCACCTGATGCTATCTGCGAAGAATTCCTTCTGTACTTTAACTCTACCTACAACAATTCAAACTACGTTTACACAACCAGTCATCTTCCTTCGCTAAATACACTAAATACTTTGAGTATAAACCTGAGTGACATAAATAAATTATGTCAGCAATCAACTGTCAGTCTTAAACTTGACACAGCATGCATACCTCCAGCCATATGCAAAATGGGTGGTTAAGACTTTCAACTTCTCCTGCTTAACATATTTAACGCATCTATTGAATCTGGTACCTTGCCGGCAGAATGAAAACACTCAATTGTTATACCTAAATACAAATCTGGCTCAAAACACTTAGTTACTAACTACCGATCAATAACTCATACATCCTTCTTATCAAGATTATTTGAAAAAATTGTAAAGAAAGCTATGCTTGAATATCTGACACCTAGTTTCTTTTCTAAAGCACAGCACGGATTCCTCAACAAAAGATCCTGCATTACTTGCCAGCTAGAATACTTAGACTGCATTACAAGTTCAATTGAAATTGGCTTTTCAGTTATAGTTGTCTTCCTTGATATAACCAAAGCTTTCGACACAGTACCGCATAACCTATTACTATCTAAGCTAAGTTCATTTGGTATAGGTGGCAGTCTTCATTCTTGGCTCACTTCTTTTCTTACAGATCGCACATACTGTGTTGAGGTTAATGGTCACAGATCGCGCACCTTGCCGATTCCAAGTGGCGTGATACAAGGCAGTGTTTTAGGTCCATTACTTTTTCTCCTATACATAAATGATGTACATACAGTTGTCTCTCATAGTAAACTATTTTTGTTCGCAGATGACATGAAAGTAGTAATTTCCTTCCCATCTTATGAAACACAAACTTACATTGCCAGACTAAACAAAGATTTGGATGCATTATCCAAATGGGGTAAAATTAATGGTCTCTCATTTTCTGTAGAAAAATCTAAGTTCATGCCTTTAAGATGTACAATTCCTGATAACTCAATCCTTCTTAATGGTAATCCTATTCAAATTATCGATTGCACACGTGATCTTGGGTTCAAATATCCAGCATCGCTTACATTCAACGAGCATAAACATAACGTGATCTCAAAAGCAAAGCAGAGTGTTAATATGATTCATAAGTTCTTTACTCTCCCACAATGTAAGTTAGAACTTTATAAACTTTTCACCATACACCTCTTTGATTACTGTAATATAATATATAGCAGTATAAATAAAACCGATACTAATAATAATAATAATAATAATAATAATAATAATAATAATAATAATAATAATAATAATAATAATAATAATAATAATAATAATAATAATAATAATAATAATATTAATATTAATAATAATAATAATAATAATAATAATAATAATAATAATAATAATACTATATTCTTGGTAAACCAAGGCATGCAAAACATGATCAGATTATCAATGTCTACAGAATAAATAAATTATAAAATGACCTTATCAAGCGGATTTTTTGAACATTTTGCTGATTAATAAAGGATGGTAAATTTACAAGGGTAAGAAAGTTAACTTTTTTTCGCGCAATGTCACACAGTAATAAAGTTCCATCTAGATTGCATCGAAATAATCAAATGAAGGGGATGCGATTAATTCTGGAGCAGGGGTTGAAAGAAAAGAAAATAACGGGAAAAAATTATGGAGGAAATAGTGCGTGTGAAGATATAATTGTCACAGTAAAAATAAATTTTCGAAATAAAGAAAGTTCCTATATATATAAATTGACTTCTTCGGAATGATGGTGGGTGTGTTTGAAAAAAAAGCACATAGAAATCCGAAGTTAAATTGAAAAAAATTAGAAAATGGAGGGGAAAAGAAGAGATTGTGGTTTAAATTGCATGAGGTTTGGGCCGGTTGTACGATCCAGGAAAGTCGAAGAATTGTCAAATCAGGAAAACCAAAACTATTCGCCAGTATGGATTTCGGTTCATGTAGAAGAATCAGTTTTACGCGGAAGAAGCAAGGACCAGTATCGGAGTTGGTTTCGGAGTCGGAGACACTGGAATACGATCGAAAATATTCTCTTCACCATCATGGTGAGAGGTTATCGGTGTGAAATTTTACATTTTATATAAACGATAAAAAAATCACAAAAAAGACAATATTTTTTTGGCATTTTTAGCGTTTTTTGTTTTTTTGTTTTTTATAATAAATACGTTATGTAAAAACATGTTTTTATGCATAAATGGGTTTAAAGTAAGCAGATAACGGTTGAGGATATAGTCATATGGTAAAAATGATCATAAAACGCTCGGTTATGATGAAGATGTCTAACAACATATCTAAGGTCGGACAATCTGACACTTGCCTGGCCAGATATCCAAAGAATACAATAGGACATCATGATAAACTAAAATGTGGAGAAAGATGTGGAATTAGAAACCTGGGATCCCATGAGAGTATAGAATGTCTAGGGAAGAGTTTATCTTAAGGGTTCGGGAAAGTGAGTGAACGGTAAGGGTTTCTAAAAGCGTTTTAAATTTTCCTGTAGATGTGCACATACGGAAATGAAGAGGGAGGGAATTCCAAAGTTGTGCATATCTAACTAAGAAGAAGTTACGTCTAACTTTAGTGCGAGACATAGGGATATTCAACAGCCTTGTTCGATTGCGCAGATCATATCGTATATAATCGTGAAAGCGCATGCCAGACTGAAGTTTAATTCGTTGCTGGGTAATGATTCGAAAGAAAAGAAGCAGATTCAGACGAATTCTGCGTAGCCATATTGGTTCGACATTCAGCAAATTACACCTTTCAAGATAAGGCAAGGGGTTTGAATAGCCCAAAGTTATTTTGCTGAAAGTACGTTGAAGTCTCTCTAAGAGAAAACAATCACGCCTACCCATGTGAGAATAGATAATATTACAATAATCGAGAATTGGTAGGACCTTCATCTTATATAGTGCTATTTTACTCTCGCGTAAGAGAAATTTATGGTTAATTAGGCTAAAGTTTTGTCTTGCTCTCGCAATGAGGTGTCTGGCTTGTTCATTAAAATTGAGAGAAGAGGAGTATCTAAATCCAAGGTCCTTAATTTCTGCAGAAGGTGTGATGGTTGAGACATTTATCGTGAGTGTGTTAGAAGGGATTGAACAACGTAATCCCATATATTGTGTCTTAGAAGCAGAAAATTCTAATCCCCATTGTGAGCCCCAGTTAGATAGAGAGGCGAGATCACGGTTAAGGGATATCAGGGCCTGTGACACTTCACCAGGAGGAGATGTTATGACGACTTTTATGTCATCCGCGAAGATGAATAGCTTAGAGTGATCTACAACATTTTGTAGATCATTAACATAGATGAGAAAAAGAAGTGGACCTAGAACGCTACCTTGAATTACGCCACTTGGAATTGGCTGATTATTTGAGGTAACTCCATTAACGTGAACCGAAAAGGTGCGATCAGATAGAAAAGAACGGAACCAGCTCAATAAAGGCCCATGAATACCTAAACATGATAGCTTCAAAAGGAGTAGCGTATGAGGAACCCGATCGAAAGCTTTGTTTATGTCCAAGAATACAACAATCACTGCTAGTCCTTGGTCAAGAGAAGCCGTTATGAGATCTAAGTATTCTAATTGGCAGGTTACACAAGACTTTTGGCTAAGGAATCCATGTTGGACTGGAGAGAACGCATCTGGACCAAGGTAGCCCAACAAAGAATTTTTGATTAACCTTTCAAAAAACCTAGACAGAATAGGAGTATGATTAATAGGGCGATAATTCGTAACGAGGTTCGAATTACCAGATTTTAAACGTGGGATAATAACAGAGTGTTTCCAATTAGTTGGAAAAATTCCACATTTGAGAGAAATATTGAAAAGATTTAATAAAAGTAAAGGAAAGTCTTCATTATCGTTGTGTAAGATGGCTGAAATAAAACCTACATCATCAGGCTTATAAGAGATTTTACTTCGACGAGAAATGTTTTTTACTTCTTGTACAGAAAAAGTAAAGGAATCAATAGTATTTAAGGGAGTGCTATTGTTTGCTAGTGGATGGTATAGATTGTTATTAAACGAGCTGCTGAAGAATAAAGAGAAAGCCTGACTTATTGTGACCGCATCAGAAGTGACTATATCTTTATCATCTTCGTGGTACATTATGGATGGAATATCATGTGTTGACCGGATACACCTGGTCTTCGAAAGGTAATTTAATGATTTCGTCATTGAATCACTGTTTAAAGCCTTTCTTTCTTGGCGTTCTAGAAGACGAATCTTAACATTTGAAAGAGAGTTACAAAGTTCGTGTCTGCGCATAAACGAAAATAAATCTAACTTATGGTTCACAGAAGCAGAAAGTCGAGCTATCTTTTTCTCCATAAGGTTTATTGGGTCCCGCTTACGCTTCCTAATATGAGAGGAAGACGAACTTCGAATGCATGCTGAGATGTTATTATGAAAGACCGAAGAGATGCGCTCAAAGTTTGAGGAAAGAAAGAATTCTGTCCAGTCGTAGGTTCTAAGAATATTCGAAAACTTCGTCCAATTGATATGAACTTTCTCATCTTTGCGTATATGCGCTGGTTTTTGCGAAAGACGCAAAAAGCAAGTTATCATATTATGGTCGCAACCGGGTAGTGAAGTTAAGATTTCAACGTTGGTGGGATCAGTGCCTAAAGTAAAAATCAAATCTAAAACGCTGGACAGCCTCGTAGGCTTCTTCACAGATTGTGTGAAACCTAAAAGATGAATCGTTTTGGAGAAGGATGAAAATTTATTTGAAGAATGCGGGGAATTCCAGCAGGCGTGTGGCATGTTGAAGTCTCCAGCAATAATCTTATTATTGAAGGGGAAATGGACGCCTCAGTAAAAACATTTATAAGCTTATCAACAGTGAGTGTGGATGGAGATGGCGGGTTGTAAATGCATCCTAGGAGAGCATCAAGAGAAGGTAAGGAGATCCAAAATTGAGTCGTCTAGATCATCTAATATACGAGAGCTATGTATTTCTGCTTGGAGATCTGTACTAACATAAATAAGAATACCACCACCACGAGTGTGGTTGCGGTTCCTACGAAACATAAAATAGTTGGCTAGTTCAAGTGAAACGTTGGGAACGTCATTAGTTGTCCACGTTTCTGTTATAAGAACTATTTCGTGTGGGTTTGAGAGCAAGAAATGTTGAAGGGCAGGGAGCTTAGCAATAATTGACCGAGCATTAAGTAACAGAAGGCGAATTTTAGGATATTTAACATGCGTAATAGAAAACGATTTACACGAGTTGTTTGAAATTGTCGGAGCTAATATGGGTAAGGGTTGTGGTAAAGGAAAGGAAAATTTTCTATTGAGCCATACATGTTTTGAAATGGGTTTGTGTAAGCACTAAACGAGTTCCCATTCATGAGGGGGCGCTGATCTAGAAGACGTGGAGCGTATTGGAGTGGAGAAGTGTAGGGTGTTGGAGGAGGATAGTAATAGGGCTGCTTGGGATAAAAGGGACTTTGAGGGAGGATAAGTGGATTAAGTGGGCCAGGTATAACCGGGAACCGTCTATGTACGGGGTGATAATTACATGAGCCATTAGATGGATTATTTCCATCAAAATTACGCCCAACCGTATGGTTCCTAATAATGCCCGGTCCACCACGTAGTAAGGGTGAATTTGATTTGAAGACAGGGAGCACGACTTTTTTTGTGGCTTTAATTATAGGTCGAGCTGAGGGCTGCAAAGCTGCGGTGACGGTTTCCTTAGTGGGGACATGGCTATTAGGGCCAGGTGTTAACATTGCGTCGTCAATGTTTAACTTAGAATTAGTTGTTGATGTTGATGTGAAATTATCAACGACAATATCCAGGTCTATTAAATTGGGAATAACTGTTGAGGGTTTTACTACGTTGAAACGCTTGGGAACGCATTCGCGTTGTAAGGGTGTGTTGTCTGGCTTGATCAACACATTTAAAAATTTAGGCAGTGATTTTAAGACATGTTGATTATTAAGTATATGTAACGCATAATTTTCGTTAACACATTTTAATAATATCGGGGCACAACTGCGGTTAGAAGGCTTTCTAAGCCTAATTACAGATGCCGATTCTAGAGGGAGGCCATAACGAGACATTACTATCTTTTTGAGGTCCACTAAAGGATATCTATCGCCTACATTAAGAAGAATAATGTTTTTAGCACGTTTTCGACGCTGCTCAATTTCTGAGGTCAGCGACACTATGAATAATATCTTCTTATAATATAGATATAAATTCGTCTATTCGCTTCCGACAAGGTTCTAGATATAATTTAAAAAATCAAGATAAACTAGTGGAATTACCTAGATCCTGTACGAAAGTAAAAAGTAACTTCTACCTAAATAAATACGCTAAACTCTGGAATATTCTTCCGAAAAACATAAGACTTTGTACCTCATTATGTGATTTTAAATCTCATCTGAATTCATTTCTCAGTTGAAAAATTAATGAAACTTCTCAACCTAGATGTCTCATTAGATGAACTATTTAATCATGGCATTGCTGGATATTAACAGTGATATCAGTTTTTCAACTTTCTGTGGTGATTGTTCGATTAACGATCAATGATAATCGATCATTCATCACCACTCATTCAAAGATAATCAATAGTACTATCATTCAAGTTCTGATTATCATTCATTCATTCATTCTGATTCTGGCTGTTATGCAATACACACTGTGATCCAACTGAGTGTGGTTATTCTCAATTCAATTTCTGGGTTGGCTGATTCACTCAATTCAATACAATTAATTCATCACAATTGGCGTCGCGATCAGCTATGTCGTTCGGACCTCTCAATATTCATGGAACTCCCAGAGAAATTGAAGATTATCTGGAACGTTTTGAACTTTGGTGTCTAACCAATGGTGAAATGCCTGATTCCATTATTACTGCGCATTTTCTTAGTTCGGCAGGAGAAGATGCTTATGCTTTGCTGAAAAATTTATCATTCCCTATTCCACCTGCCAAGAAGACTTTCAATGAATTGAAATCTATTCTATTAGCGCATGTCACTCCGAAAAATTTCGAAATTGCTGAACGTGCACGCTTCAATACAATGCAAAGACAAGAAAACCAGTCTATTTGTCAATTTATCCTGAAATTGCAAATACAGGCTACACGTTGTGCATTCGAAGATAAACTATATGATCATTTAAGAGATCGTTTAATTGCTGGTATCAATGAACCTGATTTATATCGCCAGTTATTGATGTTGAAGAACCCAACCTATGAAAATGTCAAGACAATATGCGAACATTATGAAGATGTTTCAAAAGAAATTAATCGTCAAATTAATGCTGACACTCAAACTGTTTTGTTCGGAACCTCTAGATCTAAACCTCAGTCCAGCAACCGACCTCAGCGACAAAGTGATTCTGATGTCAAACCAGACAGAATAAGAAAATTCAGCAAAAGCAAGTCCAACTTTGACAATCAGAAGTTTGGAAAATGTGCATCTTGTGGCAAGTTACATTCTCGATTTACTTGTCCATTTCGTTATGCTAAATGTTTTAAATGTGTAAACTTGGACATATTCAATCAGTTTGTCGGAATTCTAAGACATGTTATGTGCATAGTAATGATACAAAAGTCGTCAATGTTGAAAATCAAATAAGCTCACTATCATTATCAGTGTCACCATACACAGTGTCTCATATTCGTAAACGTATATTCAGTAGTTATGGTTCCAAAGAATTTATACTTGATACAGGAAGTGTGGAATCATTGATTTCATTGAATGACTTGAAACATTTTGCCCCTGATGCTCAAATTCATCAATCTGACATTTCGATTCACGGCATTACAGGACATTCTGTACCTGTTGTCGGAGTTTGCTCTATTCCAGTCAGATGTGGTACTGCCAAACCAGTTGAGTGTTCATTCATTGTCACGAAATCTAGTCCACCAATCCTTGGATTAAAATCGCTGAAGTTACTCAATATTGACTTTTCATTTTTGTCTACAAGTTCATTATCAAAATTTGACTCTCATGCAATAAAAGATTCAACTCGCCAGTGTGCATCGCATTCCGGTGGCATGAAATTAAAAGCTGTTCATTCAGAAATAAATGGTGATCCTATATTTATGAAACGTCGCCTGATTGCATATGGTCTAAGAGAACGTGTCGGAAAAGCCAAGGCACCCGTTACTCGGGACATTCAAACTGAATCTAGAAAGACAGTTCAACCAATTTCTAACAGTGCTATCGATCGTGCTAAAGCTCTTTTGTTTGATGATGAAAATTGACTTCTATATCAACCGACTCAAGCACTACTCCTGTTAACACGTCCACATCCGTCCGTATCATTGATTCAAACGGAAAATTTAGTTTTCATCACCAAGAAAGTGGCTTCAAAGTTAGCAAACTTCAGCATTCATCAGATACCATTTCAAATAAATCAGCAAACTCATCTTATCAAGCGAATTCAGCACTGCCTTTTAGCTCATCTAAACGATCATCAGATAATGTACTTTTCAAAACCGCAAGAGGAAAAGCGTTACTGGCACCTTCGACTACTGCTATTGATGAAGCGAGACAATTGTTGGCAACTGTGGATGACATTTCGGGTTCGCTGGAACCTCCGTGTGTTCAATCAATTCAACCTGCAGACACTGGACAAGCTTCTGATGAACAAGCAACAAACGTGTCACATACTTTGTCTTCCGAGAATGCTGAATCAAGTGAACCTGTCAGAGAATCGGAAAGACTGACGAACAAACCTATTCAAGATTACAAAAATCCGAGGACGATTAGGAGCTGCGGTGGTTGTGGTGATTGTTCGATTAACGATCAATAATAATCGATCATTCATCACCACTCATTCAAGGATAATCAATAGTACTATCATTCAAGTTCTGATTATCATTCATTCATTCATTCTGATTCTGGCTGTTATGCAATACACACTGTGATCCAACTGAGTGTGGTTATTCTCAATTCAATTCCTGGGTTGGTTGATTCACTCAATTCAATACAATACAATTCATTACACTTTCATAGTGAACAGTTACTCCGTCCCTTAGTATTTATTTTCCAAATTACCTCTTTACATCCATATGAAGAATTCCGGTTCACAAAGGAGTCAACACTGGGACGCCAAATCTTCTACGAATACCCACGAAAAGACACTCTACATTCAGAACTTATATTCGACAATAATAATGTGTTCCAACTGAACATTTTTGAAGTTTCTCTCTCTTCGAGATTCCTCGCATCTTCGATGTTCCGGTCCATCGTTCTTCAATATTCTTCGTATCATTTTTCCCCTCACCCGATTTTCTTTTCATACAATGACTGCTCATATATTGAATTTCCGTAAAACTGATTGATTATTATTTACCTGGACCATTTTAACGAACGAAAAATTATCTGCACGTATGACCTTGAAAATGTTATTAATTATTGTCCATTTTTATGCATTATGTATACAAACAACTTTGATAATTATCGATCATGCTTAGCATGTCTTGGAATTCCAAGAATAAAATATTTATTTATTTATTTATTCATTTATTTATTTAATTCGCAACAGTTACAAGTCGGGTCCCACAAGGTTCAGTATTAGGCCTTATAATCTTTCTGATCTTCGTCGATGATCTGGCATCGCAGTTGTCATGTCCCTGCTACATGTTTGCTGATGATGTCGAATTCACCGGATCCAGTGATCACGGTGATTTGTTTAGAGATATTGAAAGGGTCATTAAATGGTCACAAGATTAGGATCTTCCTCTGAACTATAGTAAATGTCATCTGTTGTCTGCAGCAGTCGACAGAATTACAGTAACTGCGAATAACGATAGGATCGACTTTAAATCTATTCAGAGGAATAAGGATTTGGGTATAGTCGTAACAACGGACTTCAAATGGGCTGCGCAGTGTGCCTCAGCTGCACAACGAGCTAGAGTAGAACTCTTTAGGCTCAGATCCGTTCTGACATGTGGAACGCCGGAAGTGTTTATCACCTTATATATGGCGATTGTCGGACCGCATTTAGAATACTGCGTGCAAGCCCTGAACCCCTTCTTTCAGAAAAACATATTACTACTAGAAGCAGTACGTGTATATACAGGTCGTCTATCGACAGAATAGTCCATTTGTTTGTTCATTTCAAATTTGTATGGTCTTTACCACGAATTAAAAAAATCCTGTAATATAATGCCTCGTTTTAAATGTCATGTTTTAAATGTACGCCCCAATTTTCCATAACTAACCTCTCACCGGCTTGGTGAAGAGAAACCTTTTTCGTTTTTCTCAGTCGCAGCTACAAATTCTAGGACCGAAGGACGGTCTGGAAAACACCGGACGTACCATCACATACGACAAGGATACCAGTAAAGAATAAACCAACTTTGGCAGTGGTGCGCACTCCTTTGAAGCTTTCCATCGACAGAAATTCTGGACGCTCGATTGGCTTATCAGCCATTTAGAGTCCTGTGCTCGCGAATATAGTTAACCTTGCAATCAGAAATCTTTTGCAAGCTACCTTTCTCCAAGGTATATTACAGGATGATTGGAAACGAGCGGCGGTAATAGCCATATACAAAATGGTCCCATTTCGGATGTACGCAACTACAGGCCAGTAAGCATGACAAGCATTCTTTGTAAGTGCTAGAAAAATCATTCGGCACCAGGTATGTAAGCATTTGGTAGACAATTTTTTACTATCCGATGCCCAGCACGGATTCTGGAAAGAAAGGTCCTGCCTAGCCGATCTTCTAAGCTTTCTTGACGAAGTCACATTACTCCTCGATGAAGGGATAGTAGTCGAAGTCTTCTATCTCGATTTTCAAAAGGCATTTGACTCAGTGAACCATAGGTACCTTCTGCACAAACTAAGTATGTGTGGAGTCACAGGTGACATACATCGGTGGCTAAACAGCTTCTTAACTAATCGCACTAACTATGTTAGAATTGCAGGGGTGTGCTAAGAGGAATCACTGGTTCTCAGTGGTGTGCCTCAAGGCTCGGTGCTTGGTCTATTACTTTTTCTTATTTTTGTGAACTACCTGGCGAAGTGATTGAGTTCACGCTGCTTTTTGTTTGCTGATGATGTTAGGATCCTCGGAACCGACAGTAGAGATACGCTTATCTCTGATTTAGAAAAAGTAATCGAGTGGAAAAAGACCTGGAACTTGCCACTAAACTTGGGGAAGAGCTGTCTTCTGACAACTGATTTAGCGACAACACAACTAGAAGTTGGTGAAGGAACTATCAGAATAGCGGCTGCTCGGAAAGTGAAGGATCTTGGCATTACTATAACATACGATTTGAAAATAGGGCTACTCAATGTGCCGAAGCGTCAACAAGAACGCCCAGAGAATTGTTCAGACTGCGCGCAGCGGTATCGTGCCGGAAACCGTGCAGCGGCCCTCCCTTATACAAGTAGGCGGGCGGTCCCGCAGGGAATACTGCGTCACGCTCGGGGGACCGACTCGTAAAAAAAGAGATAGCATGGCTCGAAAGGCGGGACGAGGCGGCAGAACAGACAGACGAAGAAGAAGAAGAAGAAGAAGAAAAAGAGAAGAAGAGCGAAGATAATAAGAAGAAGAAGTAAGATATAAGAAGAGAGATAGAAGAAGCATAATAAGAATAAGAATCATAAGAAGAATCAGAAAATAATAAGAAGAAAAAAGAAGAAGAAGAATAATAATAAGACGAGAAGAAGAAGTAAGAATACGAATAATAAAAGATAGAAGAGAATAATTAAGAAGCAGAATTGCGGATAGTATAAGAATAAGCATAAGCAGAGAAGACGAAGAAGAAGACAAGAATCTAAGAAATAATGAAGAATAATTAAGAAGACTCGAAGAAGAAGATAAGTCTCGAATAAGAAGTGAAGAATGCAGAAGAAGAAGATAAGAAGGAAGAATCATAATAATACTAATAATGAATTACTCAGACGAAGAATAAGAGAAGATATAATAATAATAATAAGATACGAAGGAATAAGAATAAGAAGATATAAGAAGAACAATAATAATATAAGTAAGTAATTAAGAATAATAATCCATAATAATAATAATAATAAGTAAGAATAATAAGATAATACTCATAATAATAATAATAATAAGAATAATAATAATAATAAGAATCAAATAATAATAGTAATAATAATAATAATAATAATAATAATAATAATACTAATAATATTAATAATAATAATAATAATAATAATAATAATAATAATAATAATAATACTAATAATAATAATAATAATAATAATAATAATAATAATAATAATAATAATAATAATAATAATAATAATAATAATAATAATAATAATAATATATTCTTGGATATTCAAGGCGTGCAATACATGATCAGTTTATCAAAATTTGAACAGCAAAAAAAAATAGTACAGTGCAAGTGACCGAAGTGAGCGGGATTTTTGAACATTTTTTCCGTTCAATAGGGGAAATTAATATAAAGTTTTTAAGGAAAAATTATCAATGTCTAATAGAAATGAAATTTCATTCAAATTATTCCAAGATTTACGAATGGCAAGGATGCAAGAAACAAATGGAGAACGGAAATGGAAGGTAATTATTGAAAAAGTGGTGCGAATTGTAATGAAGTTGTCATGAAAAAATTGATAAATAAATTATATATGAATAAATTCATGTTTTTACGGAAAGTTTAAATAAGAAGATTGAAGAGGGAACATAAATCCATCGGAATAAGAAAATCTAAGAAATTGTGGGGGATGAGAGAGGGTGTGGCTAATAGCAGGGAGGAGGCAATAGGGTGCTGTGCTCCAATACTCTTGAAGGATTGTCGACCAATCGAACCAAAATGTGTTCACCAGCCGGATTTTCGTTATCTGCAGGAGAATGAATTGCATACGGAACAAATCTCGGGCGGATAGATTACGAGCCAATTACAGTGATGGTTCGTTATTCGAAGACACTGGAATATAATGAAAGATTTTCTCTTCACCAGCACGGTGAGAGGTCATCAAAGTAAAATAGTACATCATTTAAGAAATAGGAATGTACATTTAAAAACACATAATGTTTTATTAGTTTTATAATTTTTTACGTTTTTTTTTCATTTTTTGGTAGATTTTTATTATTTTGCACGTTAGGATAAAAAATGAGACATTTCTAGGCCTTGTGAGAAATAAAAGACAGTAATAAACATAATGGTGTATAGAAAATGTTATCGAAGGCAATGTTAAGATTAATTTGTGTATAAGCATTTCTAGGGTCAGGTAACCTGACACTTGAATGGCCAGTTATCCAGAGAATACTATCTGACCTCATGATATACTAATATATGCAGATATATAAGCAGATAATGGTTAAAGATATGGTTATATGGTAAAAATGATTATAAAACGCACGGTTACGATGAAGATGTGTAACAAGATATCTAAGGGTCCGGTAACCTGACACTTGAATGGCCAGTTATCCAGAGAATACCATAAGACATCATGATATACTAATATGTGGAGAAAGATGTGGAATTAGAAACCTGGGATCCCATGAGAGTATAGAATATCTAGAGAAGAGTTTATCTTAAGGATTTGGGATAGTGAGTGAACGGTAAGAGTTTCTACAAGCGTTTTAAATTTTCCTGTAGAGGTGCATATACGGAAATGGAGAGGAAGAGAATTCCCAAGTTGTGCATATCTAATTAGGAAGAAGTTACGTCTAACTTTAGCGCGAGAGAAAGGGATATTCAATAGCCTTGTTCGATTACGCAGATCATATTGAATATAATCGCGAAAGCGCATGCCAGACTGAAGCTTAACTCGCTGTTGAGTAATGATTCGGAAGAAAAGAAGCAGATTCAGGCGAATTCTGCGTAGCCATAGTGGTTCGACACTCAGCAAATTACACCTTTCATGATAAGGCAAAGGGTTAGAATAAACCAAAGTTATTTTGGTGAAATTACGTTGAAGTCTCTCTAAGAGAAAAGAATCACGCCTCCCCATGTGGGAATATATGATATTACAATAATCAAGTATTGGCAGGACCTTTATTTTATATAGTGCAATTTTACTTTCACGTAAGAGGAATTTATGGTTAATTAAACCAAAGTTTTGTCGTGCTCTCGTGAGGAGATGTCTTCCTTGCTCTTTAAAGTTCAGAGAAGAGGAATACCTAAATCCGAGATCCCTAACTTCTGCAGAAGGAGTTATGGTTGAGCCATTTAATGTAAGTGTGTCACAGGGGATTAAGCAGCGTAATCCCATATAGTGTGTCTTAGGAGCCGAAAATTCTAATCCCCATTGTGCGCCCCAGCTTGATAAAGATGCAAGATCAGTGTTAAGGGATATCAGAGTTTGTGACATTTCATTAGGTGGAAATGATAGGACGACTTTTATGTCATCAGCGAAGATAAAGAGTTTAGAGTGGTTCACAACACTTTGCAGATCATTAACATAAATGAGAAAAAGAAGAGGGCCTAGAACACTGCCCTGAATTACGCCACTTGGAATCGGCTGATTAGGTGAAGTAACACCGTTAACGCTAACTGAAAAGGTGCGATCAGACAGAAAAGAATGAAACCAGCTTAATAGAGGCCCATGAATACCTAAATATGACAACTTCAAAAGGAGTAGCGTATGTGGAACCCGATCGAAAGCCATGCTTATGTCTAGGAATACAATAATCACTGATAATCCTTGGTCTAATGAACTGGTTATGTGATCTAAATATTCTTACTGGCAGGTTGCACAAGATTTTTGGTTTAGGAAACCATGTTGGACTGGGGAGAACGCATCTGGGCCAAGGTAGTCCAACAAAGATTTCTTAATTAACTTTTCAAATAACCTAGAGAGAATAGGTGTGTGATTAATAGGGCGATAATTCGTAACGAGGTTCGAATTACCAGATTTTAAACGAGGGATAATAACCGAGTGTTTCCAATGAGTTGGAAAGATTCCGGATTTGAGAGAAATATTAAACAGATTTAATAAGAGTAAGGTAAAATCTTCACTGCTGTTGTGTAGGATGGCTGATATAAAACCTACACCATCGGGCTTGTAAGAAATTTTACTTCGACGGGAAATATCTTTTATTTCTTTTAAAGTTAAAGTAAAGGAGTCAATAGTATTTGAGGGAACGTTATTGTTTGCCGGTGGATGGTAAATGTTATTATTAAATGAGCTGCTGAAGAATGAAGAGAAAGCCTGACTTATTGTGGGCGGGTCAGTAGTGACTACAACCTTATTGTCTTTTTGATAAATAATTGAAGAGATGTCACGTTTTAATGAGATACATCTATTCTTCGTAAGACAATTCAAAGACTTAGTCATTGAGTTACTGCCTAAAGCCTTTCTTTCTTGACGCTCTAGGAGGCGAATTTTAATACCTGGGAGAGAGTTACATAGCTCATGTCGGCGTATAACAGAGAAGAAGTCAAACTTATGATTCGCAGAAGTAGAGAGACGAGCAATCTTTTTTTCGAGAAGGGTTATAGGGTTATGTTTACTTCTTTTAATATGAGAGGTAGACGAACTCCGAAGGCATGCTAAGAGGTTATCATGGAAAATCGAAGAAATACGATTAAAGTCTAAAGAAAGAAAAAATTCAGTCCAGTCGTTGTCTCTGAGAAGATTCGAAAACTTAGTCCAGTTGTTATAAATTTTCTCATCATTGTGAATAAATGCCGGCTTCCGAAAAAGGCGCAGAACGCAAGTGACCATATTGTGGTCGCAACCGGGCAGTGGAGCTAAAATTTCAACGTTGCTGGGATCAGTACCTAGAGTGAAGATCAAGTCTAAAATGCTGGACAGTCTTGTAGGCTTACTCACAGATTGTGTGAAACCTAAAAGATTAATCGTTTTAGCGAATGCTGAAAATCTATTCGAAATGTGGGGGTATTTCCAGCTGATGCATGGCATCTTGAAATCCCCAGCAATAATTTTATTGCTGTGAGGGGCAATGGATGCCTCAGTAAACACATTTATAAGCTTATCAATAGTGAGTGTGGAAGGAGATGGTGGGTTATAGATGCACCCTATGAGAGCATCAAGAGAGGGTATGGTGATCCAAATTGAGTCATCTAGATCTTCTAACATATGAGAACTGTATATTTCTGCCGGAAAAGCTGTATTAACATAAATGAGAATACCACCACCACGGGTGTGGGTGCGGTCCTTACGAAACATGAAATAGTTGGCTAGTTCAAGTGAAACGTTGGGAATGTCATGAGATGTCCACGTCTCTGTGATGAGAACTATTTCGTACGGGTTTGAGATCAAGAAATGTTGAAGGGTAGGAAGCTTAGAGATAATCGACCGTGCATTTAATAATAGAAGATAAATTTTAGGATACTTAACATGTGTAACCGGAAGTGATTTACATGAGTGGTCTGAAATTGATGGTGTTAATTTAAGTAAGGGTTTTGGTAATGAAGAGGAAAATTTTGCTGAGGAAAATTTTGCATCGGTTTATACCTGGTTTGAAAAGGGTCTAGGTAGGTATTAAACGGGTTCCCGTTCATGAAGGGACGCTGATCTAGGGTACCTGACGCGTATTGAAGTGGAAAATGGTAGGGTCTTGAAGAAGGATAGTGAGGACGTGAATGCTGAGGAGAGAAAGGACTATGGGAAGGAATAATTCGGCCAAATGGGTCAGATGTGACCGGGAATTGTCTATGGACGGGGTGATAAGTGTATAAACCATGGGGTGGTTTATATTCATCAAAGTTTCGCTTGGCCTTATGCATACTATTGATGTGTGGTCCACCTCGAAGTAGTGTCGAATTTGCCTTGAATACAGGGAGCACGAGTTTTTTAGTAGATTTACCTGACGATCGAGCTGCGGGGCGTACATCTGCAGTGACCGTTTTAATAGTGGTGAGATTGCATTCATGGGCAGGAGTTGTGTTATCAATGTTTAAATTAGGTTTAGCTATAAAGGGGATGCTACCTGAAGTTGGTATATCATCAGAAGCTGAGGCTCGGGGTATAGATGTTGATGTGGAATTATCAACGACAATATCCAGGTCTATTAAATTGGGGATAACTGTTGAGGGTTTTACTACGTTGAAACGCTTGGGAACGCATTTGCGTTATAAGGGTGTGTTGTCTGGCTTGATCAACACATTTGAAAATTGAGGCAGAGATTCTAAGACATGTTGATTATTAAGTATATGTAACGCATAATTTTCGTTAACACATTTTAATAATATCGGGGCACAACTGCGGTTAGAAGGCTTTCTAAGCCTAATTACAGATGCCGATTCTAAAGGGAGGCCATAACGAGACATTACTATCTTTTTGAGGTCCACTAAAGGATATCTATCGCCTACATTAAGAAGAATATTGTTTTTAGCACGGTTTCGACGCTGCTCAATTTCTGAGGTCAGCGACACTATGAATCGACCCGTTTGTTGAAGTAGATCAGAGTCTAATACGTAACTAGGGTCAAGAAGGATAGCTAGTGGTTCTAATATACTGCAAATTTTAGAAACCGTGGACAGCTTATCCGCAACTGATTCAATCTTGTTTTCTAGGTTCCGTACAGTGGTCAGAACCGTGGACATATTTCCATCAAGAACCACCGAACATTTTTTTAATTGAGATGTAGTTCGGTGTGTTGCTCTTGAAGATTTTGATAGCTTGTAATGAGACATATCGACAGTATAAATATAAATGTGTAGTGCAGATAAAAGACTTGCCAAAAAAAACAAAAAATAGAAGAGGTCAAGCCCGAGCCTTGCGGAATCCACTCGCGAGTCTATTTTCTAGATAAGGGCTGCAACGCAAACTGGGACGTGTCTATCGGTAAGATGAGTCCCTTATCCCAATTCAGCCAATATTACCGTTATTCAATAGGCTTCGAGCTTTTTAGAAGATGTTCATGGTTGACTCGGTCTGCAAACACAACTCTGCATTATACTTTTCTTGGTCAGTCGGCTTTGTTCCGCGTTCGTACAGCAGTTGTGATATGGTTGGCAGCCCTAAGGTTGTGTCGATCGATTTAACAGCGCTGTCACATCAAAAGAAACTATGATATCTCCCTCTTCTATATTCATGTCCTTTATTTTCTGTAGGAATTTAGTTGCGGAATCTATCGAATATTTCGAACATTGAATAAGTTAAAGTAATCGTTTTGCGAAGGTCACGATTTTAATTGAGATAAAACAGAAATTATCGCCAAAGGCAGAAATGGTCACGTTTGAGAGTCCCTTGGAGCGTGGTATTCGACACCACAATCAATCATCGAACACATTCAATTTGATGCAGAATACGGACAAATGAGAACACGCCAACAATGACATGCAAGGTTTGTAGCCAATCATAATAGATGAGTCAGCAACGCTGCAGATGAATTCGAATGATGCCCATCGCTCAGTTTCTTCGAAAGAAGTTTAGCTGATAATGTCATCTAGTTTAATGATGAAACATCCGCATTCAGCCATACCAGCGCAGTGAACAACTATGAACTACAATCCTGTAACTGAGCTACAAGTTTTAAAAAAAGTATTTCAAACAATTTTGGACGAGAGACGCTTAGACATGCAAGGAGTTGAACGTAATTCAGCGGAAGAATCGCTTCAACCCGAGAACAGTTTTTTACTTGCATGATTATCAACGGAAAGGGGTGTTTTCCAATTCACTACAACGAAGACCACCTATCAATACTCATTAAGCACAGCAGCTGGAAAACAATCAAAGTCGAGAATAGTTATAATTTCTTATAATGAAAGATTACACGATGATTGACAAATACGCAAATATCGTTCAATTTGAAAAGAACTACTGTCGCGGTGAAATTCAAAATCAAAATGACGGAAAAACTTGCTGTCGCAATCAACGTTACAACAAAGAACGCAAAGGTAAAAACATCAAGACCTTGACGACAAAATTTAGGTCATTCAATCCCAATAGATTTGAAAGTGCTCGAACGATATTCTTTAGGAATCTATCGAAACAAACGCTGTCGGCGAATGAGAAACGCCTTTTTAGTCGCTTTTTGAATTTTAACTACAAGGATGCCTGCCGCACATAATTTATCGCTAGTCTTCAAGTTATGATTAAAACACAATTAATTTCAAAAAACCCAAGAAAATATTCGCCATTAAATAATACCCGGACACAGAGCATTCAGTTCTGACGCGCAACGAGATCACTGTAATAAACAATTCACGAAAATATAGAAGTATTTTCATATTACCGGCAGACAAAATTACGGGTGACGGTGGTTATTAACAGAGAAGATTATAAACGCTGAGCTGAACAATTTCTGCAAGACACCAACACATATCAAAAGATTGACGAAGACAAAAGGAAGCCGTTGGAAAACAAAATAAATGTTGCGTTGAAAAAAATCAAGTTCATGGGACAAATCTGTGCAATCGAAATTTTAGAATAAAACCAGAAGGCTGAAGCTTACCATGCTTCTATCAACAATCGAAAATTTACAAGGAAGGCATTTTACTACGCCCAACCAAATTCCTACAGAAGATAAAGCAAATAAATATAGAAGATGGAGAAATGATAGTTTCTTTTGATGTACCAACGCTCTTTACATTGATCGACACTACCTCGGCGCAGCAAATCATATCACAACTGCTGGACGAACGCAGAACGGAGAACAATGTTATCTGACTGACGAAGGACAGTATAATGCAGTTATTGGATTTGTGATTGCAGATGATACGTTCGGGATTCTAAAGAGAGAAAACTTGGAGGATGCGTACCGTCTACTTAATTGCGTCTTTAATTGAATTAAATTCAATTGAATTACGAAGGAGACACAATGGGAAGACTGCCGACCATTTCTGGATGTTAACGTGCGAATTTTAGAAACAGGGAACCCAGAAACATGTGTATACATGAATGGGATAAACACGGACAAAATTTTATACTTTCAAAGCAAGCACCCCACCACCCGCAAACGAAGCAATGTCCGAAAACTATTTAACTGCGCTAAAACACTGAATTACCGCTGAACTCAATAAAAAGGAGGAGGAACATTTATTTTAACACTTCGAAATAATGGATAACCGAAGGAGAACATCATTTGCAACATGGACTCGACAACCCAATCGCTTGTGAACAACACGATGACGGCAAGGTAAACACTACCCTATATACAGCATATCTCGGAGATTACCCCAAGCATACTACGCCTAAGTGGAATTAGTGTAGCACACAAGCCAGCTTCGTTGCTGAGAAGCCATCAGTCAGGGTCAAGGACACGTTTGCCATGGAGGAAAGAAATAACGTGGACAACAGTATTCCGTGTTTTGAGGCAGTGGAACCAGTGCTCTAACAGAATATTGACGGGACATTGTTCCCGATGTCGTTCTTCTAGAAGTGATTTCAACCGACAGAAACTCAGTATAGCACATTCAGGAGACATTAGATTATAAAATCATCAAACGTTTGGGGGAAATGTACCTTGCGACTTGAATGTGTTTGTCTGTCGGGTGGTTTGAGACACGAACAGAATGGGGGTTTATCAGGGGAAGGTTGGTTTCTGGTGAATCAGATGAAGGGACGTGTTGGTCAGTAGTAGACGTCTGTGGAGTAATGTTTCGGGTATTTGCTTTCGCTTCCGATGTTGGTT
>JACCGJ010000192.1:88338-102243 GCA_013407085.1 Atriophallophorus winterbourni | reverse complement strand
TAACAAAAATGTGCTTCGTGGCGATCACCCTATGCTTTGGGCAGTAGTGTTACGCTATCTTGACATAAACTTACAGATCTTACATAAACATATCAAGTTACCCTAGAAACGGTTTACTCTAAACCATTAGTAATTCCGTTATACGCACACATTTGAGCAAAATAATTATTTAACCAAATCTGCATTTCCGACCTACATTTCCACATTCCATGCCACACATAAAATAAATTTTACTCCTCGATTTAACCACATGGATTTAATTAGGAGAATACGAGTTATATAAACTTGTACGTATATCCTGTGGTTTGTAAAGCATCATGATCTTCACAAAAGTCTATCATCGTGGAAGAATAGATTGAAAAATACATTGTATTAACTTTCAAATGTGTTTCATATCATATTTGACCTATTCCGATTGCATTAAGAAGGCTTTACCATAATTATCTTTTTATTAAACAATTACTGTAAAATTTATCTCATTGATAATATATATATATATATATATATTCAATAAGTTTCTTTGGGATCGTATACAAGTGATGTCGCCAGCACCCCTTGAAACTTTTGATACGCCCTTGGTAGACACTTAATTTTATTACTTATTTACGCATATGATTGCCATATGAGATATATTCAGACGATTCAACAAGAAAAATATCTCTGAGGATACATTCTTGTACCCTTGTTAAATATGTTTCACGAATCCTAAATAACTAATTGCAGCTCACATGTTTTGCATAGAATGGAACTGACTTATTATTGCGACAAATCAAGTGGTTAACGGGAAACTTCGAAATAGATTGCGCAAGTAAAATGCAGGCTCTATGTTGAGGAGAAGATGATAATAATTTAGATGTTGAGAACGGATTCCATCAAGTAATAAGATACCAAATCGTATATTCTGTCTCGTCGTCCATCAGGCTTCGAGGACACTCGATCCAGCACTTAACCAATTAACACCCCTCCCGCTTCGCACCCACTGGACCGTTTCGTCCCCATTCATCCATCATTCCAACCATTCTACCGATAATTTTGTTCACCAAAGCATCCCATAGCAAAATTAATCGCGCTAATTAGTCAAGGGCGTTAATTGCTCATGTGATGAAGAATAGAAGACACGCCTAGCTAATATAGGTAAATTTCGCTGTTCCAACAGTCATCAACATGTTTGTACCGGTTATTACTTCAACCTGACTAAGCAATGGATTTCCTGTCAACCGGTCAAAAATGCATATTGCGAATTTTTCTATAGCAAGATGAAATATTGGGGCCAAATTTATATTAAGTGGTTCGTCGTCGAACCTAACATGGGCTGGACTATACTTCCGACAGTATTGCAACAAAATGTCTCCTGCTGGTATTTAATTTACACCAAAATAAGATTTGAGGCCTTGCTGCTAGATCAATTACTTGATTTATGCTATACGAATCCTGCAGCAATAATTTAAATTAATGTATGTTTTCGCAGTGATCGAGTACCCCGGAACCCTTAATTGAGAATACACATATCTTTGTAAATTTTATCTGTTACGGTTTACAAGATATACCGAGAACGTATAAGAATAATGAATTGGTTCAACCCCACATCACGCGTTATCCTGCCTTCAATAATTAAATATCGATCCCCATCGATTAAATCAAATCATAGGTCACTCAAACACCAGGCAAGCGAGAAGACGCATACAAGACACGTCTGACAGTTTAACATCAAATGGCCCCAAAATTCACCAAAGAGCGATTGTTGTGGACTGTGCTTTGGCTTCTGCTCTTATTGTTCGTTGTGTGGCCAGTCGCATTCACCGTATCCTGGATTTACGTGCTGATTATCGCGTTCACACCTTGCTTCGCGCCATTACAAACGCTTGCCGAAGCATTAATCCCGGTGTTAAATTTTCCAACGATTTGCGCCCACAACATCATTGAAGGTCGCAAGATGTTTTAAGTTCTGTCTGTGTTAGTCAAGGTGAGTTTTTTACTGCAAATGCTTATCAAATAATTCCTTCAATTTTAAAATTCATAGGGTGGTTTAGATTATATTTGAAACACGGTTTGGATGTTTATCTATCACTACGCCATAGAAAGTATTGACATCACCATAGATACACAAAGATGACTTGAATTTCTTCACAATTCAAAGACTAAGAACACGCAGCTACTTAAGCCCGTCTACACTTTTTTCCTGGAATCTATAATCAGCTCGCGTTTATTAATCAGTTTTTATTCAATGTTGTTTCAATTTCGACCACAACAGAACATCAAATTTTTACTGACTTGCATTCATGACACCACTACGAAAGGTTTCCTGATAATCGGTATGATGGTCTACTGGATCAGCTTGTTTCGGCAAACTTGTTTGATAGAATATGAGTTTGTGGAATGATTTTAAAGCATCGTGCGTCAAATTATAAGACTGTGAATTCTATACGACGGGTTTGGGTGTGTTAACATGCCCATCGCGAACAAATCACAACCGTTATTTGACTGCTTGAGGTCATCGGGTGTAGACAGTTAAATTGAGTCCAGTGAACATTTAAAAAGCAGAAAATCTAAAAATGGTAGAATAAGGAGTAAATGTTAATCAGTTTGGCGAAACCAGTCTTTGGATGTTGATTGGCTCAATAAGGATTGCTTTGCATGCCGTTCATCGCAATACTAGCTGTACCACACAACTTAACGTTGATGTTTGAGTAAAGAAAGAAAGAAAGAAAGAAAAATGGCTTTATTCGAGTACACGAATTTTCAGTTTACTTTACACTTGGGATACCTTTCGTTATCTTCACTAAGCTGTTTCAAGAAATCGCAATAGGTTGAGTGATGGGTCTGCATTCCTGAAACATGTACTTCATCTATCTAGCTAGCTAGCTAAAGTTTGCCGAAATTGACACAGAGGTTATGAAAAACTGGCTTGGAACTCCGAATACACGTTGCGTAATGTTTTTACCCAAAGGTCTCCATAGAATTTTTATAAACGTAATTTACTCGCTCAAACGTGATTCACCTGATGGTTATGTTGATCTGATGGCATAAAATTACCGAAGAGCACGAAATATTGCAATGCACCTACCTCTGTCACATACTTGATTGTTCATTGGGCTTACGTACCATTTTGAAAATAGTTAAATATTCCACGTGTATGTTTGTATCACTATAAAAGCATAGCAAAAGACAGTTCATGAGCTAAGTTACTCTCAAGAGAAAGGAGCCTCAAGGAACCTTCTTAAGCAGCAAAAGATATATTGGTAAATCATCATCATTGCGATACCTCGGCCTGGCCGCTGAAAGCTGCTAACGATGCTTCATTTCGTAAGTGATTGTACAAAAGCAGTTGAGTAATCCAACTGGAACACGTTTCCTCCACCCGAAATAGCGTTGAGTAAGCAGCATTACTGTATTGTCTCTCACAACATTTGCATCTTATTTTTTGATGGAACTAAACAAAGTGTTTACACATATTTGCAAACCTCCTTATGCTGTGTGTATAATCTAATTTCTTACAGATTCAATATTTTTCCACAACACGAAGAAGTTGCTTCGGAATTCGACAACGAATAACAATCAGTTTGGAATGATTTTAAAGTATTTTCAATAAAATACATTAATTTTATTTTAAGTATGTCTTTTAAATTGAAAGAAATTTGGGTGAAGTAAATAGTCAACGGGACATGATTTCAAAAACACACAAATTCATATCAATTTGTTCCAAAGTTTAGCTATCTCACCACTTTACAGCGCATTTACGGCTTATTCGAACTCCATTTAATTAGAAAAGAGTTAGAAGGGTTCAAGCGCAGGTAAGCTAGCTGGTCACGAATTCCGCCATCAGGACCACTAAAGCTTGTATATCTCTCGATCCTTCGATTCATCGAAATGGTGTGGATTTAGTTACACGTTTAGAGTTTGTGCTTAAGAGATGATACCTCAAGACAAGCCTCAATTCAAAGTATCTGGACATCACATTTTGCTATAAAATAAATGATGTTAAAATTCCATATTTGCTTTTTAACGAATATAATATAATTTATGCTCATTTGCATGCATTTCAATCACACACACGCACACACCACGACCGGCTTCGTGCTGTTTACTCTCTTCAAGTATGGACAATAGGATCCGCATGCGCTTGTAAGAGTGGAGGAATTGTAAATAAGTTGCTCTTGTATGCCACTGTTGGATAAGGCTGGTATGACCAACTTGTTCAATCACATGAGCCCACACTCATGTAGACAGGGTTTAAACTCGTGACCACGAACGAAAAAGCTCATTTTGATGCATTTTCATCACACACACACACACACACACCACGACCGGTTTCATGCTGTTTGCACTCGTTAGGCAGTGAGATTATGATCGGGATCCGCATGGTACATTAATCAATTCCCGGCTACTGAAACTCGGTGTTAAACTTACCTGAGCTATGCCTGCAAGAAGATAGGTATGCTGTGAAATGACTACAAGCGACACCACTTATTAATTGTCAACACATGGTTAAATTTTATTTTGATTTGTGAAGAAATATGTCCAAAGAGATGTAGCGCATGCAATCGATTGGAATATGTTTGGGACCGATTGTGTGTTCATATTGGAAAGAAATTTGAGTGCAATCGGTTAGAACAGGTTATGGGTAACGTTGCACCCTTTTGTGCATGGCCAAAAGGCTTATAATTCCTAAGTGATGTCAAATGTTATATTAGCGGTTGTAAATGAACTCTCAAAAGAGCTTAACTTTTAGTTGAAGAAAGAGTGTTATTATAATGAATGAGCATAGGAAAATATGGGTTTCCATGGAATTAAATGCTAGATTAGTATAAGCGTCATACAAATTAAGGTTGCTAAGTTGTGTGGATATCTGGATTAAATTACGATGTTGTTAGAGGCGCCAATGATTATCAAACAAAATCAGGGTTATGCTCGAAATACAACTGTTCTTTTGCGATGTACACACCAATCCATAAATATATCAGAACATTAGCTCGTGTCACACATGATAATCACCAAAACCGAACACACCGAGTACTCAAAAATGTAATGCAGATCCGATTCCGACAAGATAGAAAACATTATTAGATATTTGAGTTTTTTATTTCTTGGGTATTGATCATCCTAGAAAACGAAATCTGAAGTACTGTTGCGCTAACATTGATCCTCTATCCACTTAAGTAAACAGTCCGTGTATGTTTTCTGTGGAACAGTTTACCGAAAGAAACTGTTTCCTCACCAATAGAAATGATCTTCAAACAAACGTCACAATCTTTTATGTTGAGTAAAACTGTGATGGCTTCATTTTACTGAAATCCATTAGAGCTTTAGTTTTACACACATGTGGAAAATACAATTTAACATAGACCTATATTTCCGCTCGAAATGTTCCCTCTCCATGTGTTAATTGGAATTGCTTTTGCTCCTCCTTCAAACCAAAGACGCAAACATGTAATTACGGTTTGTTTCACTTTCATACGTATATCCTATGGTATTGTACAGCTATTTGATTTTTTTCATCATGAATCTTGAATCGCTACTTATGAGCCTGAAAGTATGTATACAAAAATTAAGCCGTTGGGGCAAACGTGATACAAAATTTAATTAGAGGTGAATAATTATCAAACAGTCTAGAAACTATCATGTTCAAAATAAATGGACATACACCCCGTTGAGCAACTCATTACATTGGTCATCTATGAGCACTTTTGATGCGGAATCACAATGTGATGCTGTGTTTCAACATCTTGGTTCGCTGTACGAACCCTGTTAAACAGTTTCTTCAAAGTCAAACTTAGCTTATAATAATTATATTCTTGTTTTAACAGCTGATTAATTCAACCTACAGTGTCTATAATTGCAACTCCCTTGTGGAGGATACTGAATTCGGCCTAGGGACACAAATTTCACCTTACGTTTACTTTTATGGGGCTTACATTACGGTTTATTGGTGTTTTTAATCGCACCAGCCCGCACACTTCGATCAGAGGCGAGAAAGTTTCAAAGGGTCATACATTTCTGCTTTCAGTTTCTAACGCCATAGATGTTCAACAGTCACGGTCCATACATTTGTTTTACCGTTGACAACTGGGTTTCAACTCGACCGCGATAACAAATGCCGGTAAGAATGCAGTCAATATGGTGGGTGGGGCTGTTATCTCCACAATCTGGCGTCCGGTTCTGCAGCGGATAAACATTAATGTGCGTGACCCCTGGTGCACGCACCGAGTACTCAATCGAGCTAATCGGTCAGCAGATGTCATTCACACCTACCAAGACCAAAACAATTGACGGATTATATGGCAAGTAGGGGTAGTGGTGCGTCAGTTGATATTGATCGCGCCTGTCTATCTTAATGAGCGCAGAACCCACCATGGGCTGTGCAGTTCTTAACTTGCTCAGGATTGGTCACGTGAATGAAATTTAAGCTTGATCTCTTTTCCGTACTGACACCCTTGGTCTGACGAAGCTTCTGAGTCAGAAGCAAAACGTTACCAATAAACTACTCTCACCGATTCATTACAAACTTTCTTTTTCATGATTATGATTCGCCGATCGGTCACGAACATTTTCCATTACATTGCTAGACCGCTACGGTGTTGTCAGGTTTTGGTCGATGACAAATTTGGTGAGCGCGAATTCGGTCCAACTCAGAACAGCACTACATCATTGCGGCTTCTGCCTTTGGTGGTGAAAAGAGAGTAGTGTTCGTCTACTAATGTTTAATCGAAACACAGCGTTTTGTACACTGTCAGCGTTCCACGAATAAAGCCATTTTCATCTTCCTAGCACTCATGGTTACGATGATGTTCTTGTGCCTACAGCACCGTGTGACTTTGGAACATTAAGGGTACGATTAAGCCTAGATTATACTTTATCTGTCGTGTGTCCGTGTTGAAATCGAGATAATTAAATCATGGAGTGTAGTTTATCAAAGAGCCCTGAAATCCTGAATTTTCGGTGGGGTTTTATATGATGTTAAGAAAAAGATATATGAAAAAACGTTCAGTTTTGATTACCTTCAGTAGATTACGAGATTTATATAGTTTCGCACAGTTCGAATCAGATTTTTGCTGAAAAATCAGATATTCGTCTAGATGGATTGAAATTATGTGTCACACATTACTTATTTAGCTTGGCTTCGTTTCCTCTAGTGCAATGGGATAATGTTGAGTATCATAACGTTAATTGAATTTTCAGCAGATAAATGTATAAGATGATTTAGGTTTAATGAAATGCGTAAAAAGAACTTGCTCACATAAACTTACAGGGAACCAACATGTGATTAAGTGAGTTTTCTAAGGAATTTTCCGCAAGAGTTTTGCTCACAAATTTTCTGACTAGCCAGGGTTTAGGTTTATGGTGACATCCCACTAACTCATGCGTATAAAATCAAAAAAGTTCATGTGAAAGTAATGAAACGTTTGGTAATAGAGGAAACTATTCGTAGATCGAGGTATGGATAGTGTTCAAATTGCGTTCACGAGCTTGCGTTGTTGGTGTTGGACGTTTCGTCATCAGGATACATGACATCATCAGCAAAACCTCTTTCAAAGCGCCTCGTAGTTGGAATTCCTTAATTCTTCTGCGGTGTGTCTGTCCGTTAAACATCAATCACGCAGGTTAGTCGAGTTCATGTTATGCCTTATCTGTAAGCGGTTTCTCATTGGTCCATATGTTATAGCCAATGGGAGATGTTGGCTAATTGAGTTCGTCGTTGAGTGCCATGCTTCAAGGAATTCTCGTGCCCGTCGGCCGTTTCCTTTGACTAATACTTTCGAGCGGTTTCGGTCAAACTGATGCCCGAATAGGTCAATATGTATTGAGATTAATTAATTCTGATCATGTCTGCGTACGGCCAACGGATGTTCATGTATTCTGGTGTTCAGTTTGCGCCATGTTTGTCCGACATATTTCTTTTCGCAATCTTTTTGACGATATTCGATTGTTCTTCTTCCGCCACTTTGTCTTTCGTGTTTTTAAAAGAGTTGCAAAGTGTTGACGCAGGTTTATGCGCGATGTCGATTCCAAGTGACCGGAGTAAACGTGCTTCAATTTCGGAGATATGCTTTACATATGGCAGAGTGCGTCCTGTTCTGTTTTCTTCTCGATTTCTTTGTTAGGATAGGTTGAACTTGTTTCGTATTATTTAGATTTTTGAGTATCCATTCTTCTGGGAAACCCTGAACAAATATTCTTCTTCTTTTCTTCTCAGTTCACCTGTGCTGCATGGGTTTCCTCTCTTTCGATTAGAGTTTTGATTCAACTGCGTTTGTGAATGTTCGGGTGCATGTTGCGAAAGTTCAGTATTTGATACGTGTGTGAGGATTTTATGTAGACGCTGGTTTCCAACGTTCATTCTCTTATCCGTTTCACTTAAACATCCAGAAATGGAAGACAGCCAAAAGTTGCATAACTGCTTCAGCATCTAGGCTAAAAATCGGTGATCTCATCAGGCGTTCCTAAGATTTGCGACAAACAGGTCGCTAACTGAGTACCCGACTACACGAACATCAGTTAGCTGTACGCAGACATGATCGAAATTCACTAATTTCAATTCATATTGAGCTATTCGGGCATCAGTTCGACTGGGACTACACGAAAGTTTTAGCCAAAGGAAACGACAGGCGGACATGATAATTTCTTGAAGCGTGGCACTCAACGACTAACTCAATTAGCCAGCATCTCCCATTAGCTACAAGATATGGACCAATTAGAAACCGCTTACAGAGGTGGCATAACATGAACTCGACCAAACAGCATGATTGATGATTAACTGACTGGTTAGCTAACTGAATACAAGATCGGTCCCAAACATATTCCAGTCGATACATAACTTCAATTATTGAAAGCACGTCGAATCTTGGACGCCGTGGTTCAAAAAGAATATTTCAATACTTGAAGGAATGCTCCATCGGATAGCGGAACTCGTAAATGGTTTTCTGAATCTAATGTTTGGGGAACCAATACAACGGTTGAGCTCACCTATCCCAATCTGTAGAAGCATTCGGAGCGATACGATATTTACATAAAAACCACCCGTTAAATCATTTAAGTAAATATCGTGTCTTACACGTAGCCACTCACAGTACAAACTTCATATTCCTTGACTGTCGCCGATACTTTTATTTGGCGCGTGCTTGTTCTTGTTGGAATGCGCCCACTGAATCCATTGTTACCGCTCCAAGTGTGAAGCTGTTCGTTCGAAATTTTGACATTTTTGAGTTAACTGTGTCCGTGTGTTAACTCATGGTGGGTAATTAACTCGACTGTGTGTGATATTTCATGAAAATATTGCGGTTGATTATGAATTATTTTTTGCGCGAAGGAATATTTGATATCCTATTGTGATTGTAATGTTAAATGCTTTTGTTATCGTAAATCCGTGTATCTTCTGTGAAAGTATAGCAGACCATCTTATGGAATGCATCAATTACCAAATGAGCAGTATCCTGAATGGAGATATGTAAAACTGGTGTTAATGTAAACACTGCCAGAAAATTTAGTGTGGTTTTTGCTCGACATTGCGCCACGGTTGTACTTGGGCTCAGTCAGGTGACACTGGTTGACCTCAGAACGCAAAATAGTTTTGATTGGTCCACTACGCCTACGTACGCTGATTTCGATCGATACGCTCGTCTATTCAAATAGGACAGAATTGTCACGCGGGCAAGATATTAACTGCGTGCTAAGGTGCAGTCGAATTAATGAAGTCTCTTCAGCTTGAATAATGGTGACAAAGGGCAAACATGAAGGTGGCAGAGGAAGAGGTGCAAAGACGGATCTCATTAATTTCGATCATAGAAATGAGTAAGTCCGACAGAATGAGTGATTTTCCGCCAAATTTATGTATCTGTTCAACTATCACCGTCTGCGTATCAGCTTATTCAGTTGTTGAACAGCATCCGATTACAACTAAGGAAATTTTCTTACCATGAACGGGAAAGCATTCACTTTTTTGTTACTCACGTTCTTTGCGCTTGTGTGACCCTTCTTCGGACGATGTACGTCTCGGCAAGGTGATTTCTAATTCCATAGTGCTTCGTACGGTCATAATTTACGATTCATTGGTAACAATCACAATAACGCAACTACGATTCAACTAACCGCTTGGTATTCGTAAGTGTTTCAAATCTTCTTCCGCAAATACCCTGTAATTATGTTTAGGGAAGCAGTTTGGACATACGAACTTTACATAACAGTGACATTGTTTACCACCTATTTACTGTTTCAAGACCAAGTAATACTGCTGCATCCACCTGAGGGGAGCAAACAGCCTGAAACCAATAGTTACATCTAAAGGTGGAATTACTGTCCAAAATGGTATTGGACAAAGTTCTTTATGCTGTTTTCATAGTTAAACTGGTTGTTACTACTCATGGTGATTAGTTAAACTACGTTGTAGTAAGGTATTGTGGTGCTCACATGCGCTTCACTTACGTTATAGTAAAATGTGTGAAAAATCACCATTTATTTCCACGTGGTTAAATATTTTGTGCAATTTTGTTGTTAGAAACTAATTACTGATGAGAGATTTGTCGGCCTCGTTGTGTCAGTTCCTGTTTGATTTCTATCATGCGGTTGTCTATCGTATTAATGTGCTCCGAAACTATTCGATAGCACGAACATTGTCCAGTTTGTGAAGCTTGGTTTTTGTCCAACTACGCTTTCTCTATTTATTCACTCATTCATTTGGGCGGGACCAGAACCAGAGTTGTAAGTTATAATGCAGCGTGCTGTATTTGACAAATATTCAACCTCAACTATTTGTAATGTGCCACACTCTTGAGGTATTGTCAGGTCACTCGAAGCCACTTGGCGATTTATCCAGATTGAGCTATTGGATGATATCGTTGTTGAACTATCGTTCATGATGATGTTCTGGTTGCTTGTGTATCCAAGATACCTAGTGGTACATTCATTGATAATCTTGAACTAAGTAGGGAACAAATGAGAACGTGATTATATTGTACCACTACTTTTTTAACTATCTGCCTGCAACACGACCATTCTAAAGCAAAGCTATGCTTAATCACAACTAGTTTGCGTATTACCTACCATGCATATGTTGCATCAGATATCTTGCAAGTACAATGCATAAATGTTCACAAAATTGATTCGGATGTATCATAGTTTGATATAACAAATTTTATGAAAGTTTAGCGGTCCTATGGAAATGATTGTTTCTTGGGAAACGGTAAACAGCAGTGTGCTCATACCGAGTAATTACAATTTCAAAACAAATTGGATTTTGCTCCTTTTCCGTCTTTATATGTGTTTGGAGATATGAAGTTAATTATTTTCACGTTTCAAGTTAATTAAATACGTTGCTTAGAGGGTACTCTGATTAAACGGTTTGACTAGCGCGTTAATGGCGCCAACCACGATCAAACGTCACGCACTAATTTGTTGTCATAGTTACCGTTGCTTATCAAAAACTGGTTGTATCACTTCGTTTTGAAACGAACAAAGAGACTCAAGAAATTTCGTTTATCATAGAAATGAGAACTGACCCTTATTTGAACATAAGATCAAAAATGTACAAATATAAAATGTCCGAGGTTTAGGGTTCAACGTCATACCGCTAGTTTGTTTTGCATGCTATCTTAAATTGTTTGACAAATTTCAGGTTTTCGTATTGATTCGTTTTGCGTATAACAACAGTCACCGCAAATAGAAATGATAAAGCAAGCATAACATTAGAAAATAGGTCTAATAACTAAATAGCTATGACTATTACTTGTGTTTCAAAAGGAAGGCATAAATTTGATAAGTAAAGCCCAGAATGTTATGGCTACAAACTTGGTTCTAAGGGTTGTATTTGCGCAAGCAGTTTGTTGAAAAACATCCTACCAGAAAGTACGTTGAGATACACAATCCATTAGTTCTTGTAACAAAGTCTCACATGATAAACGACCCGTTATTCACTTTTTCGGTTTATTCAAATAAAATAGTTTCATGGCATTCGGCTGTATATTGCTAACATCGCACGATTCAGTTTAACAAAAGTGATTAGTTTGTTTCTTCTCGTGTATTCTATAGGATTGCAACTCTAAACCCCTTTGACTTTTCGTACCGTCGTTTCATGGGTGACTTGATCCTGCTGTTTAACATTCTGCTTACAGTGGATCACCCACTTGAACACCTGTTTCATCGGCAAGAATCACGTGGTAGCAGATCGCAGGGCTACAAGTTAATTATTCCACACTCCAGATCAAATTGTCGAAGGTTTTTCTTTTCTGTCCGAGTTTGTTTTATATGGAACTCTCTGCCCCCATACATCATTTGCGCATCAACCCTGAGCATGTTCAAGGCTGAACTTCACAAGTATATGTTGACAAAATCAAACCTCGCATCTGAATACACGTGCTGACTTTCCATATTGATAAAACATTTATGTTATTTTTATGCATTCCCTATATTTCTAATCTGTGGTTACTGTAAAGTATTTGCTTTTTGGACCATTAAAACTTTGATTTACTTTGAATACCGGCCACCGAGCAAAGATGAGGATACGTTCGCAGCTTTTAATGTTTCCCCCCCACACGGTCGTAAAAAATTGAATCTATCGTTTTATGTACTAGGTTGTACCAATAAAAACAATTCAGCCACTCTTTTAGTTGAAAAAGGATAGTTCGTGTTTTTGATTGCTCACATCCACTGCACTTGCACTCAAGACCGATTTCTGGCTGTTTGTCTTCATCAGGTTGAGACAATTAGGTTAGTTTTAGTGAGCCTTGAATCGAGTATAACTTTGTTTACCACTTATCCACTGATAACTCGTGATCTTTCAATGCCTCGGTCAACCGAATCAACTGTTATCGCTAGACACATCGATTTTCTTGTTCAGTGTTTTCTATTGTGAGTTGATTTTAACTTAACCATTTACATTTGCATAGTTTGAAGCGTGATAAAAGAAATCAGTTCCATTTCCTAAGTACCATAAGTAGGCATTAGTTTCGGAGGTGAGCAGAAACGCTCTGTTAAAATTGACAATTTCTCCACTGCATTTGCTGGCAATCGCTCCAGATGTGCTCACATATACTTCAATAAAACTTACTACTCGTCTAATGTTTGCGATTATATTGAGTTCACATAAGCAGCATCTCTACATGCTCATCTTCACACCAGCGCGCAGCCACTGAAACAAGAAGTTGCCGTTAAAAAAACCGGGGGTCTGTTTCTTTCACCAAATGGTGTCAAAGTTGAAATCCCACCGGGTGCAGCCAGTGGTCGAAAAGAGCGGCTTCTTTGTGCCACCGTACCAAGCAGCGCTCGTGGAATCGTGGCCCCATGGCTAGGACCGAATCTACGAATGGCCAGTGATATCCAACTGTTTTATTCACCACAAAACTTCCGCAATCCAATTGCTCTTTTTATCCCGTTCACATGTGCCGCCGCACGTGAGCTGGCCTACCCCGTGGAAGGAGAGGAAAGCGATTTGTTTGACACAAAAAAGTTCAAAGTGGAGACCACAATGAAAGAGAGCAATGATGGAGATTCTGGTAAATCGAACCTTTCTGAAATTTCGCAAATTCCCTACTCTTTTTAAAGGTCGAATACATTTTATCATGATGTTTGCCACTTCAATCGATAATGCACTACCTTATATGACTGTCGTCTGATTATGTTTGTTTGTACTAACAACTGGCAATAACGGCGTTATGTAGTTTAGATCTGCCCCCCCCCCCCCCCCCCCCCCCCCCCCCCCCCCCCCCCCCCCCCCCCCCCCCCCCCGCCCCCCCCCCCCCCCCCCCCCCCCCCCCCCCCCCCCCCCCCCCCCCCCCCCCCCCCCCCCCCCCCCCCCCCCCCCCCCCCCCCCCCCCCCCCCCCCCCCCCCCCCCCCCCCCCACCCCCCCCCCCCCCCCCCCCCCCCCCCCCCCCCCCCCCCCCCCCCCCCCCCCCCCCCCCACCCCCACCCCCACCCCA